>JAHWFP010090938.1:0-19912 GCA_023313725.1 Lithobius niger
TCTTCTTGATGGGAAAATTTATCTTTCACCTGGAGATTGAACCAATGAACCGATTCTCAACTTTTGTAGCTTAAAATGCAGGTATAAAAAGGGTCTAGGGCCTTTTGAACGCTATTTTAATGTGACTACAATATTCTTGTTACTATTGTTCTTTTTGTTGGAAATATTTTGTTCTCACCTAGACTAGTAATTAAATCTGTGGGTTAGTTACAAAAGAAAAAATCCTGGAAAATTATGGAGAAACGGGGCCCCATTTCGACTTTCCCGGGGAGTCTCACCCCCTCCCAATCAGACCATGTCTGCCACTACCCAGCCATGATGACCACCGTGCCTGAATACAGGAAATATATACACTAATTTTACTGTAATTTGAGTGATAATCATACCCCGTTTCCAGCTGGTATTTTAGCATACATTGTTCGAGTCAACAGGAAGTCCAGCAACGGGAGGAGATAAGCCAATGTTTTGCCAGATCCTCTCCTCCCAACTAACGCGACATGTCGCATTCGCAGTAATTCAGGCCAAACGTGCTGTTGCAAAAAAATAGGGCCTCCATAATTTAACATCTTCAGTAATGTCTGCAACAGAAAAAAGAAAGTATCCATATGAACACAGAAATAAAACCATACACAAAAGCAATGTCTGGTGTTGATGTATGGCTGCAGCGTCAACTTACTTCTTTTAGGCAGGGAGAAAGTGAAATTTGCAACAAAGACGTCAGAGGATTGACTAGATTGTCACCATGAACGAAAACATTTCTGTACCCATCTTGGACGGCATTTGTCTTGTTCTGAAAGGAATGATGCATTGTTTTGCTATCAACCACAAACCCACGTAGTTGAGAGAAAGAAAAATTGAGTCACGAATAGTATTAATTACAAAAGTTTCATCAGCTTTTCGACATGTCATCAACGGCAAAATAGTGTGCATTGGTGAAAGTCTGAAATAGAAAATAAAAAATTAAATATTGACGGTAAACAGATTTTCCAGTGATTATTAGCATAACACACATACATACAAGCAAGAATTTATAGGGTTGGAGAGGAGAAAATGTAACTCTAAAAAGTCCCTAATGAAACATGTTACATTCATTCCTATATGTTCCATCCGAGTTTTCAGAGGGCGTCACGCATTCCATCTGGTAATTTTCGCTCATTTTCCGGCCCAAATCTAAAGTAAACTAAATTACAACTATGCTAACTAAATAATAATTAAAGACAAGCTAGTTTCGTTCAGTTTAATTTTAGGCTGAAAACCAAGTAGAAATTGAGTATAAAACTAATGGTGCCCTCTATAAACTTAAGACGGAACTGACAGACGTTTCTGTCACAAATTCTCCTCTCCAACTCTATAAATTCTTGATACAAGTAGTAACTGCAACGCAATAAATACCCGACGAAACAAGAATATAATAGACTGAAAGAATAAATCCAAAAAGACAACTTTCAATGGCAAATGTTGAGACATTTTGGCACCTGCTGGCGTAAACCTAATTTGAGCAGGCTGACTCCGAATCTCCCCCGTGCCATGTCGAATTTCTCCTCCTAAGCTCAGAATTCAAGATTGCATCCAAAAATGACGACCCACCAATAAAAGTTTTTTGCTTCTAGTGTCTAAAAGGTTCATCCGACTGAAAATAAACGGTTAACAACTATGTTCAGAATGAAATTTCATTCAACAAAGGTTCAATTCACATTTTATGTAAAATTAACCCTTCTGACCCAAATTCGTCATTTAAGTTATATTAGGCCATTTATGTATGCTGTACGTACAACAGCACATACCAGTATGTGTATTATAATTCCTGACTTTATAAACAGCTGCAACGTTAGTTCTAATTAAGATCCACAGACATAATTGGGCTTAGATGAAAGATGAAGACGTAATTTTCCGACAACGGTAATTATAACGAGTTATTTTAATGAGGAGCTAAGCTAGGATAATTAGTTTACATTGCAGCACGATGCTTTTTGCATAATTTTACAACAAGTTCCATTTTTAAACTGCTGCAATAGCTGTTCTAATTAACATAAACGTGTGTAACTAGTTAGTCGCCAATCGCAGCCAATGGTTAGTAGGAAGGCATACATTTAAACTATCCAAAACCAAGGCAAGATTCCACGCGGGGAAGAGACAGCAGATCCGCCAACACTAAACCTGGAAGGAATGGAACAGGCCAGTGATTATGTCATGCGAAACTAGTTCCTTGTGACAAATCGCCATAAGCACAGGTAAATCCCTAAATGGTATCTCTTGGTGACAATAAGCAAGAACCCTTTATCGAACAGATAATTAGTTGTGGAAGAGCTGTGCTGGAAGAGCTGACCCACATATTCTCCCCACAAGCACAATAGTTCAATCATACCCTTCACTTGGGACTCGTGAACCTTGGCCGATGAGGGTCGCAATGCTCCAAGAAAGAGACAGCAAACCAGGCGCAAAAGTACTTCACTGCTGAAACTACCTTTTAAAGTTTCCAAATGAAAAGCTGAAGCCGTTCGGAGTTGTTGTGTTGGGAGAGAAGATCCGGGTAGAATGGCAGGGAGAACCGGGTCTCCTTCCCGGAGTGCCAGGTGATCCACGAACCATAGAGCTGCTTCCCACTTCGGAGTTACCAGGATGTACATTCCCGGAGACTATTGGATGCTCCGGAGAACAACGGAGAAAAATCATAAACAAGGAAACAGGTGGTGAAGAGTACGCTAACATGCGCCATAACAGGGGCAAGGAGAGATACCAGTCGAAAAAACCAAACTAAAGATCCTGGATACCTTGTGATGGATGGAGATGATAGTGACGCGTTTGCCAGACACGCCGAAAACTCTCGATAGCCAGAAAGAAATTCCCTGTTTTTTTCCGTTTTTTGTAACAATGTGATCTAAGACGGCCTTGGTGAAAGATCGAGGCCGTGCGAGGGTGTTGCTTGTCTTCGTTGATTGTGCTTTAAGCCTTTCGTGTTAGAACGAAAAGGAGATCAAGGACAGCCAAAATGAAGAGAAGAGGCCGCATGATGGATGAGCTTGTTTTCGTTGACTTTCTTCTAGCTTTCGTGGAACGAAAAGATAGTGCGTTGACGACAGTGGTAGAGTTAGCAGACGACGAGTTAGCTGAAGGAGACGATGTCGGGACGGGCTCAACTCCAAGAGACAGAAGATGTGAACGATAGACGTTGGGAGCCGACTGAAGAGAGGCCAACATCACAGTAAGAGAGGGGCGGGGGAAGGCGAGATGCAGTAGCTCAGAGAAGACGACGTGGTATGCGGAACATCTGTGAAGACGATCGCATGGGTTGATCACGGCGAAAGACAAACAAAGGACGTGACGGACCTGAAGGAGAGGTGACAGGTCGACAGTGTGAGCACATGAGGGGCAGCCAAAAGAGAAGTGGGTCTTCCGGGAGGAAACTAGACTGCCATCGCTGATGGAAGGAAAGATATAACGGTTAGTATGGAAGACGAAAGGTTTAGACGAAAAGGTGAGGGAAAACGAAAAGCATCCACACACGGTGGTTGCCAGAGAACAAAAGATGGCAACCTTTCGTACCCTGGCGCTTTTATAAGGAGGGGTGCGCAGGCGCACTTGGGTTACCGAGCTGGCCGTCTTCAGACAACCCCTTTACTTCGCGGACATTTACGAGAATTTTCATCCCCATTTCCTCTTGAAAATTACCAGTATATCCACAATTGTGCATCACAGTAGAAAAATGAAGCTGTAACTTTTTATTTTTAATTCTAAAATATCCAGGGAGCTTCAATACCATGACTTAAAAACTGTAACTAAACTACTTAATAATTATGTCGTGGTAATTTGAAGTGAGAGATACATGAAACGCGTAAAAATGCGTATGTTTGTGAATTATGACGAAGCGTAGAAAAGCGTATATGTGAAGGAAAGGGTTAAAATCTCTAGGGATAAACAGCAGTACGAGAATAAAATGCTAAATTTACAAGTAATGCATATTTCCGAACGACACATAAAAATGAAAATCACGATTCCAGCCTATGGCAAATCACCGACGTGACTAATTGAAAATTAATAAAAGTTCGGACACATGTTCGCCAATCCCAACAACGCTCATATGCAAAATTTGAGTGGAAACTATTGAAAGCCAGCAGGGAAATTAATCATCGAAATTTCGGCTTTAACGTTGGAGGTTGAGGTCAAACCTTAAATTCAAGACAGGTTAACCCATAACTGCCCGAAAAAACGTCCAGACCCTTTTTTTTTTTAGATTCCATATGGTACTTGGGTCGGTTCTCGGATTCGAACTGGCATTCTCTTGGTTTGGAGCCGACGGCGCTGACCACTGGGCTGTGACTGTCCGGTTTGCTCGGGGTCCCCGGGGCCCCCTCACAAAAGCTCGCGCTGGGACTTAGTTTTTCGCTGTTATGCGTGAAGGCGTACGTTCGTATCTAGGCGGCTATGGGTTAAGATAAATTAATCTTAATTAAGTCCAAATACAAACGTAGGTAGTTACGTAGGTAGCCGATACAAACTAGTAAGCAGTGGTGATGCTGTGCTGAGACCCAAGCATCGAAGGCATAGGCTACGTCAACAAAGCCTAACCACAGTAAACCTCACTACCGCAGTGATTACCATAGACTACACTTGTCGAATCAAAGAGGACATCGCAATGTATTAGTCTTGAACATTGTTAACAGAACTACTATGAAACTCGTAAACAACAGTCAAATGGTTATTTCCTCCATAAACTGACAAACTGACCTTTGGAGGGTCTAATGAAGACAGTATGGGTACTGTTGGAAAGTAGCAAGTCTGTGTAAGTATCTTCTACTGGCAAAACCAAAAAATGTATCCATCATGATATCCAGATGCCTAATTATGGAGGTGTGTGATTGCTTGCTCCGGATAAGGTGTGCCTTGTCCTGATTCCGACTAGTAGAGAGGATCAGGTCGGGACACAGCCGTGCAGGGAGCAAATAGTCCATAACAAGTTAAGATGTCTCTAGGCTACTGGTGTAGTCAATCTGTTGAGATATGTCCTCTAAGTGTGATTGTAGTCATTAACGCAGTGTTAAGATCGGCAACAATGGAGTGTTGGAGTGAGTCAATGGTTCAACAATGCAACACTAATCGAACATTGTCATAGTTGGCGTCCAAACAATAAAAGAATTGGGACCCGAAGACGAAGACAAAATAACGTACATGGAGAACGCTTCCCATGGGCGGAAGAACTGTCCGACGAGATGGCTGTCGAGGTCCCGAGTAACGTGCCAACATCACTCCGTCGTCTCCATCGGCCAATTTGCGTTTCACCTGACTCCACATCGGTGGACAATTATCAAATACATGATTCTGGTCAACATATTGACAATTTTTCTCCTGCCCAAGAATGTGTGAACATGCCAGAGCGGGTAAGACACGTGCAACCAAGTTAAATGGCACTTCATTCTTCTTTTTATATGTCCGGTGGGGCTGGCAGATTCGGCGCAGGTTACCCTGTAGCACCTACTTTTCAGTGCTTCCCTGCTTTGCAGCCACAGCAATTCAACAGCGGCCAAGCCATGCCATCACTTTTTACAAGAGACCCGTAGGCGACGTACTGGAGTGCCACTCACCCGAGATGATCACGTCCCATACCCACCACTCGGACCTGCTCGTGAAGCTGGCAGCGCAGTCACACGACCACGGTCCTAGGAAGCTTCAGCGTCGCACTGCTCGCCCATGTCGGCCAGGCTTGGTCACGACGTCGTACGGATTTTGACAAGACAGGGATAGCTACGAGACACTCAACGTCCGGATCACATGGGTCCACTAATACGGCGCTTCCCTGGAATTCGTTTTTCAAGAGTTAGAACTGTTCTGTCATCTTTTAAACCAATGACATGATTCATAGCAGACACCCATATGCTGGTGGCACCACGATGGATTGATGACTAAGTCACGGCTGTTCGACAGTGCTTGGAGGCAAGACGCAATAATTTTCGGAATTCTAGACTGTGCTTTGAACGGTTTTTGAATTCGGTGACATTCGATGGAGTTGCGTATAGTTAGTGCAGGGAGGGAGCGAAGCCTCCTAGATTGCCATTGGTGTCAAATTACTGTTGGTGATTGGGCCGTTAACTATATGGAACATTTTAGTTTCTGACACTTCTTAACAACAGACGTGTCAGATGTACAAGTGAGATGGGGGGGGGGGGGGGAACAGCGTGTAACGCGGGAAAGCATATTGTCTACAGCAAGGAAAACGAAAACTGTACGAGATTATGGGCATTGTATCGGCAGACATGCATTGTATTTATAGTAACACTGTCACCAATATCAATATCAATGTGGCGACAAGTACTCGCGTTGGGGTGTAATCAAGGAAAGCCGCATGGAAGGAGTAAAGGGTGGTAAATCGGCATGTCAAAATCAAAAAGGTTTTTTTCTTCTTTGTGGCTTAAAAGGTAGGGGATTTCCTGACATTAACACCTTGACTACCAATGACGTATATATATGTCATGTAAACAATTCAAACACCAGCACTTTAGAATGATAAAATCCAACAAGAGAGGTCAAAAACTTGCAATCCCGACCACTAGATGGCACCACCTTTCAGTTGCAGCTATCAGTGCATGACGTATATATACGTCATTGGGCCCGATTGGATAAATGCTTGCCATTTTGAATTTTTGCTGATGTTGGCAAAACTGAGGTATTTATTACAAAATATAACTCACTACAATGAATTTTTCATCCACAGTTCCATTATTTAGTTGATGATCTTGTGAAATAATGTGGATTTAGTTAAAATAAGGGCTTATTATACCGTGACATATACATCCGTCATTGGGCTGTGGTAAGATCATCTTTAAAATAGCCCAATGACGTATGTATACGTCACAATATTTGAACATATTTTTGTAATAGTCTTCACTTGTTCACAATGTCTACATAAAAAATTGCCAAAACAATCTTATTGTCTACACCTCTAGGGCTGCGGGTAGGGATTGTAAAAAAAACCCTCGGTAGCCAAGATGTTAAGGGGCAGTGGAGGCGTATTTTTAAATACAGAAATGGAGTTGTATTGCATGAAGCGCAAAGTGAGGGTCGTGGAGGAGGAAGAAGCATCTTAGGCTATTGGCTGCATTTGTAGATTACGTGCAGTAAGCGTATTAGTCAAAATTTTCTTATGTAGAGCTAGGTATCATTAGGATTTTTGTTTTTCATTTATCCCTTTCTTCATCATGATATTTTGTGTGACAGTACATATAACTCGTAGATAGAGACACTGCATGCATTGGAAAGATATTTTTTTGGTTAGTTGTCCATTTTATTACCATGTTGGACGTTTTATTAGTTAAATCAGGTCAGGAAGAGACAGAGATCTCCAAATGCCTTTGCATGTGTGGCTGGGCTCCCTGGAACCTTTTGTAAATGCAGAATGTAGGTACGGACGTACTTGGGAGTAGTAGAGCGCAGTGGAGGCTTGATGTAATGCGTTTTCTGTGGATGGACCATTTTGTGCTGGTATTTAATGTATCCAGGTGGTACACCTTGCGTGTGGGAGTGTAGCCTAGTATGTCTATGAATCTGTTTTCACTGTGTTAATCTGGCCCTTGTAATTTCCATGTGAGAGTTGATTTGAAATGGGACGAGCTATTCAATAATGGGTAGGTTAATGTGTGCAGCTTGCCGAATGAGGTACATGTATGCTTAGGCTCCGGGAGAATACAATCAATTCTTACATGTTTACTATGCCAATTTGGCTACATGCAGTTCTGCCATATCCTTGTTGTCCTGTCAAAGCAGTCGAGGTTGTAAAATTTTTTTCTCCAACTTCTATGCTATGGAGGAGTTGAAAGTTGTGACGTTCCATTCTCATTAAACTAACCATCATACTGATGTTATTCATTTATGCATTTCTCACCACACACACCCATTAAATCTAACTCGTTTGATGCTTAAGGTAAGGCTTAACTGATCCGAAGTTAAAACAGCAAAGGAGCACAAAGGTTTCAGATACTGCAGTGTTGTTGTACTGTTTAGTCCACATTAAAACTTATTGCTGTAGTCAAATGTTTTACCATTTTTACTTTTGCACAGGATAGAGAAGGTAATGATTGGTGCATTCTATAAGCCTAACAACATTGCTGGAAAATGTTGAAAGACTAATTGTCTTAGTGTGCTTAACACACTTCTACGGGTAATTCAGAATTCATGCAAATCCTTGAAAACCTGGAAAGTAGTAATGAAATTCCAAGCCTGGAAAAGTGCTTGAAAATAATGACAAATGATATATGTACCAACAGTAGGATGATGAAAAGAAAGTAGACGACGTTACTAAAGAACAATGAAAACTTTAGCCAAGAAAATAAGAGTGTGTAGCCTTCCTTTGTTTGGGCACAAGTTTTAAAATGTGGGATCTGGCTTTAATTGTATTTACATGTATAATGGTTGGATACAGCAGTAAGGTTTCCCATGGACTAAACAGTACAGCAATCTGAAACCTTATTTATTTGAAATAACTGCATCGCCCAAATGAGTAATGAAGCAATATAAAAAATAAAAAAGAAAAAACACTGAGTAAAGAAGCCCACACGCGCCACAGACGCAAGGGCAATCAAACAGTATGGCTGCAAATCATAGGCTGTAAAGTAGCTTTGAGTTTTCTGGAGAAAGCAAGTTCAGAGTCAGTTTGCGCAACCTGCTGGGGCAAATTATTCCATTCCACAATGGGTGGGTGGTAAAAAGGAGCCTGCAAGTACGTTCTTGCTGCACTGCAATCTTTTCACCTTTCTGATGTGGCCATGGCGACCCACAAAGTCGCACCACAGAAGTCAATAGGATCCACAATAGTGCCACCATTAAGCCTTAAAGTGCTGGCGACGAGTATACTCGCCAAACACACAAGCACAGCTTTGAGTCCTAAAAACAGAGTCCAAAGTATGCACGAGATGGCCAACAATGGAGAAACAACAATACTAGGTTCCCTTAAGAAGCCGACTCTAGAGACGGCCGTGGCCGAGTTGGTAGAGGCGTGTGCCTGAAGTTAAAGAGCTCCTTCAAGTTGCTAGTTCGAGTCCCGTCCAGGTTACCCCTAGTTTTGTGGAGATAGAAAATTAATTCAGCAGTTAAAGGGTTAAGAACACAAACAATTGCACCCTATGGAATTTTCTTCGCTTCTTCATTGAGTTCCACAACATCTTGTTGCACATTCCAGTGACACATGTCTATTTCCTGTAGTCGCCAGTGTCCATTCTCGCCACCCTCCGTATCACTCTTTCCGGACAACCGAATGGTACTTTGTGTAGGGATCCCACACAGCACTGCAGTATTCTAACTTTGGACGTGCTACAGTATTGAACACAATCTCCCGAATTCTGGGACTATCTTGTTTAAGAAGCCTGTGGAAAAACTTCACCATTGACTTTGGTACAAATACTCTGGACTTGGTCTGACCATGACAACCTTTTGTCAAGCGTCACCCCAACGACAGGAGACTTTAGAGACATTTTCCAATAAGTGACCCTTCATGGAATATCCAGGATCAGTGGCATTTCTTCTGTACGAATTGGCTAGCACCTTGGGCTTTGTTTCGCTCAGTTTCGTTCAACAGGTGTCACACCAATTGTAACTTTGTACAAATCGGTCTACAGAATTTGTCATTTTCTTCCCTAATGAATCGATATATCTAAATATCGTCGGCAAAGAGTTTATGAGCGGAAGACACACCCCACATTAAATTACTGACGTAAAGTAGGAATAAAATTGGCCCGCTCACAGAGCCCAGGGTACACCAGATGTTACGGGCACCCTGTCAGATTGGCTGCCCTCCACCATCACATACTGACTTCTGTTCTTTCGGAAGCAGCCAATCACCTTCTGACAGAAGCCATATGCCTCCACGTTCTTCAGATCAGTTAAGCCTTACCTTAGCATCAAACAAGTTCTTTGTTTTTTAATTCGTACCATGCAGTTTAGATTAGCTTGTTTTAATGTTTTGTATCTTTATCAATTATGGTTTGTTTTTGTTTTCTAATTTGATATACAAGCTAAACCCAAACAGAAAACAAACCCTTTAATTTTCAGTTTACGTTTTGCAGCTGGCATTTGCTGGGATTTGGACTGTTGCATCATAATGTTTTAAAACAATATAAAACAATCAATCGCATAATAATGTTTAAAACAATATAAAACAATCAATCTGGTCGTTTACAGCTCCCTGAACCACTAGACCAATTAGAAGAGGCCTTATGGAAAGGGCACACCTACAGAGCAATACCTTTAAAGCTATTTAAGAACCAGCTTTATAGGACAAAGTTTGATCTGTAGAGAACGTGGTAAAAAAGTGTCATGTCAACAACAATAGAAGTACAAGCCAAAAAAGAATTTCATGGTTGCAGCTCAGGTCCAGGTTGCCGATTTGCTTTGGCAGATTTTAATGAATTTTGGTATGCTTCTTGACCAAATCAAACCAGGGTTACTTATCAAATTTAATTGAAAAATATTCACAGATGGCAGAGATATTAAGCATTAAAATTTCGGCTTTAACATGGGAGGTTGACGTCAAACTTTTCAGTATATCGCCTTTACTAATAATAAAAAAAATAAAACCAACGACAAATACAACTCTAATCTGTTTTCTGCTGCTGGTTTCGTAGGGACACTGTTTCGATTTTGTTGCTGTGTGGCTAGACGGAAAGGACTTTGAAAGAGTTGAGTGAATTTCTTTGGATAGTGGGTCAGAGGATTGGTAACTGGTCAGAACTAAGCTGAGGAGGATGGTTGTTTGGGTTTTGTCATTGGCCTATTTCAGTGGGGGAAGAGTTTTGGGGAAGTGAAAGTGTGCGATTGCTAGCTCCTTGTTGGGTGCTTGTCTTGATCCAGACTAGTAGAGGCTCAGGCCGGAGCACAGCCATGCAGGGAGCAAGTAGTCGATAACGAGTCTTGATATCTGCATGCTATTGCTGCAGTCAATCTACTGAAATTCGTCCTGTTAAGTGTAACTGCAGTCTTTAAACCCAGTGTGAAGGTCAGCAACAATGACGTGTTGGAGTGAGTGAATGGTTCAACAGTGAGACAGTAATCTGCAACCGTTTACCACGACAGTAAGATTCAAGTATGGGAAATGAAAGCTTGCATCCAACTTCAAAACATCATCCAATGTACAGGTTAACGTACAATTGTTTTGCTATTTTCCATTGCCAAGCCTAGTGTTTTTTTTCCCTTGTTGACTGAAACTTACACTGGATAAAATTGTGGAAAAAACAACACGATTTTAAAGATAAAGTCAGTTTTTACTTATCCTAAAATACTTACCTTTAGTTATAGGGTAATTGTCGTTAGGCCGCGGAATAAAACATGAATTTTAACACGGTCCAAATTAGTTTTTACTATCCTAAAATACTTACCTTCAGTAATCTATGCTAAAATCGCTTATTTTGCCTTTCCCATGCTCAAAACTCAAAGAAAACTTTTTTTTAAATTTCCCACCAACTTTCAGTTGCATCCAGCTCCAGCCAGGGGCTGCTGCTGTGCCTTCCCATGCATAGCAAGAGCCGCCATCCTGTTTCCACCTGGGAAAAAGGTTTCTCGTCTTGGGATGGGTGCTATCGAAGGCGAGCATTAATCTGGAGATAATTTTGCTGTCTAAAATTGGGTGTTTGCCGAGGAAGGACTTTCCGGAATTTATTGCCAATCGGTATCTCTTGATTACTGTTGGTTATAGACCTTTCTCGTTGGGAAGATCTCCGCGTTGGGGTCTCTTTCTTCGTGACAGTTCATGTGCCCACACGTTCAACTTCCCGGCAATGTGCCTGGGTTGCAGTGTCATCGACAGGGACGAGCATAGCTCGAAAAGGAGCGACGTCTCTTCCAAGAGGCTGGCTGAGTGGATGCCTCCTCCCCTTTTCACGTAAGCCATCGCCGTCGCGTTGTCCAACATGACGCCTACCAAATTCCCCTGTAGATGGTTGCTCCAATGACGTATGGCTATTCGGACTGCCCTGAGTTCCAGGATATTGATGTGGATACATTATTCTTCTTTCGACCATAATACCGATGGCCAGTCCCTGCAGGTATGCTCCTCATCCCATCTCTGAACCATCCAAGAATAGCAGCACTTAAGGAGCTGGTTCTTGGATAGAGACACCTTCCAGAAGATTTTCCTTTGACGTCCACCACTTGATGTTCCAAACCGGAATCCAGTCTGACCATGCAGTTTTTGGCCACCACTCTAGCTTCATGAACCAGTGGAAGGGCATCGTTTCTTGATGAGTAGATAGGAAAGTTATGTGATGATCGGACCAGGGAATTGCGCTCCCAAGAACATGAATACTTGAGAGTGGCGTGAAGCGGGATTTCGAGACGAATACTCCCAGACCCAGCTCGGCGAAGAGGCTTGGGCATATCTCCAGAAGTTGTAGAAGGGTGTTGTTGGATTTCTGCAGGACTAGCCAGCTGTCCAAATATGTGAGCGTAAGTATGCTTTGTTTGTGAAGATGGCAAATTATTGGGTGTATGGCTTCTGGTGAAGACGTGTGGTGCTGTGAGTGTCAGAATGGAAGTGTGACGAAGTGGTAAGTTACTCCGTTTGTGTAAATTCTGAAGAGATGGAACATTGATGGATGGCGTGGGATGTGGAGGCAGGAGTCTTCCAGATCTGTCGACACAGTGTCGACCTTTCTGGAGCAACTCCCGTATTGACCTAAAGGTCTCTATTTTTAAATGCTCTTTATGATGTGAAGATTGAGCTTGCTCAGGTTGAATATAACCCTAGTCCCCCCCCCCCCCCCTCTTCGGAATGAGACTGCTAGACCTTCTTAGGTATTCGGGGTGAGACAACAATCGCTTGCCTGTTGAGTAATATCTTCATTTCTAGTTCTAGACAATCGTCTGTCGACTTGTTCGTGACTCGGTCAGGCGGCTGTGCAGCAAAGGCTGACGAGTGGAGAATGGAAGCCTCTATCCCTCTTGAATGACAGACAGGGTGAACGTGTCCGATGTAATTTTCTTTCCCTCCTCCACGTAGAACCATAGCCTCCCCCCAACCTGACTGTGAATGGGGAGAGGCGTATCCAGGCTAGCCAGTTACAGGGAAATGGTCGGCTCTCTCTAGAAAAATCACTACCTCTTCGAAAAATCTCATTGTCCCTTCCCCTCTGTTGAAAAGCGATTTTTCACAAAAGGGGGATTGCGGCCTCGGCTTGTCCCCTGTTGGTTGTTTACGTTGTTGCTGACGGACGACCTGAAGTCTTTATGATGGAAAATCCAATGGATAGGACTTCTTGAAACGTCCGCCAGAATATCAATAGCGCTTCTTAGGAGAGCCATTGTTAGCCTTGGGAGCATTAGGTGGGTGTGCCTCGGCTTGATGCTTGGGTTGTCAGATGCCTGTAGATATGAAAGGAATCTTTTCTTCGGATTGTGGTCCAGTAGCATTCTGGAAACAGAAATGGTTTCTTCAGATTTGCTGGTTAAGCTCTATACATTTAGAAGCTGGCAAAATGCGACTGGAAAAATATGCCACTTGTCTGACACAGTCTGTGTTGGCGTTATGTCTCCAGCGTCAGGTCTTCAGGGTTAGGTGTTGGAAGAAATTCCTTACAAAAGTCCGATTGGTTGAGTTGTCGTACTGTAATTTCTGCGAAATCCTTCTACGGGATGAAGCCCGGCCCCTCTGTATAAGTATCGTCGAACCCCTTGTTGCTTTTGGAAGTATTTGACGACCGATCTGACTCGTAGTCCTCTTCATAATCGTCGTAGAAGTCCTCATTATTTTCCTCTGCGAACTCCACATTTATTTTTTTGCTGAATGCGAAGGATGAGTACGCGTGTAAAGTTTTCAAGACTTGCATCTGAAAATCTGTCTGAACCGTGGTGATTGCCTAGCTGGTGACTCTTCCAGTCCGGGAACCTGCCTTTGACTCATTGTGTGTTGGATATCGCGAACGGTCTGGAGATCTGCACTGTCCACTGTCGTCCTCCTGGCCCATGCAGTGTCTTGCGATGGCATCGTCAACCAGTCCTGACAGCTTGTCCATGGCCGTCATTGCAGTACTTACCAGTGCCGCCAGTCGCCTTGTCCGGCTGGTCGTTCCTGTTGAGCTGTCTGTGTACACCGACGTCCGCGCTCGGGGCACTGTGTGATGATGCAGAAGAAAAATGGTTCAACACTTGTGTGTAAAATGGTTAAACAAGTCCAGGAAGTTGGAAAGTTCATCACTGGAGTTAGTAGCCATTGGTGCCCTGTCACTAGCTTTACCAGTCTTATCACCACTCGAGTGATCCGGCACTACAGGAATGGGGCCTTTTTTACATTAATTTGACTTAGTATTAGTAGCATCGTCTAACAACCAAGTCGTTGCAACGGCCGTCTTCCTAGCCCCAGACTCGTCCACCTGTTTAGGTGACACGAAATCCGAACCCAACTCACTACTCACACGACAGTGATCGTGACAACGCCTGTTGTCGTGCGACAGCGTTTTACGGGGCAGAGATTTCCAATTTGAACTAGAGGATGATTTTGAACAAACTTTCCCGACGACACTCAGATTCCCTTTCGAAGCACTAGGCGTTTCTTTAGCAAGTTTAGAAGCACTGGAGTTTGAACTACTAGACCCTTTGTTTGAAGCACTAGATTTATTCGGCAGGTTCGTGGTGCAATCCGATCGGGCTCGATCGGGCGGTGCAATCACAGGTGGCACTGGCAGGCAGAGGGTGGTGGTTCTTTATTAAAGGCAATCTTTTCTTCCAAAATTTCGTTTTTGAAATTAGCCAATTTTTAGTCAATCTTCTCATTCATTTTGGTTGATAACGAGGCTCTAACCTATGTATGCACAAGATTCATCTGTGGTTAACGAGTGATGAAGCAGATTTACTAGCCGCATAAACAACCGTACCTAACGACGAAGTGACTTTAGAATGTGAATGGCATTGGGGTGAAAAACATTCAAAATACGATCCTGAACCTGCAACCTCTCATAACTCCTAGGTAATTTCGTTAATTTCAGAGAAAACAGCTGTGGCATGTGGATCTTTACTTATTAACTCCAAAAGAGCCTCAAGGGTAGAATCGTTTTGGGATGCTTTATCTTTTTCCTTCTCAGCACTTTGTGTTGCCCTCGGATCGGATTGCCGTCATGTTTCAAGAGCTTAGCGATTATTTTGGGGTAATGAAAGTGAAACTCTCACAAATCACAAGAAATATCCTTAAAGTTGCACTCACGGCACTTCCTACATGTTGGGTGATGATCAATGGGGCTTTTCCTAGACATACACGCAGGAAATGAGCCTTCGTTGAGCCGGTCGCCCATCATATGGGGGGAAACAAAAAGCGAAATGTTACCACGTTCTCTGCTCAAAACGATGTGGTGGTTAACAAGATAGCGGCGCCTGCGATGCGTGGGAAGGTACAGCAGCACGCCTGGCGGAAACCAGATGCAACTCTTAAGTTGGGAGCAAATAAAAAAATTTATTTACGTTTTGAGTATAGGAATGCCACAATAAGTGATTTTAGCTTAGATTACTGAAGGTACCAGCCTTACATAAATATGTACAAAAATGCTTGCACTAAGTGAGTAAAATGGTTAACTGACCTCCTGAGGAAGCATCGCCTAAGGGTAATCTTTTGATGATAATAAAAGTGAGAAGTTTAACTTTCATTACCATCATAAATGTATCCCAACAAGTTAATTTAATTACCTAAGAAGAACACTCGTGCCGTTTTTTACAGTTTAGGAATAAGGTCTAAAGGTGCTAACTCCAGCAAAAATTAGAATATGAAAAATACAGAACGTATTGAGGTCAAACATAGAAAAATACTGAAAAGGAAAGAAGAACAAAGCAATTTATAAACATTAGTCTTTTCACAGGTAGGCCACAATTAATTTGGGGGAAAAAATGCTGCACAACAGATGTGTGTTGACGCAAGTTACCCACTCAATTTTCTATTCCATCTATAGGTAAGAGTATTTAGGTTGGTTTAAGAAACAAGAACAAACTGACACGTACCCGGAGCTATACCGGCCTTCTGGTGCAACATCCTGTATATCTGGGCCCGAATTCACTGTTTCGAACATTCTTCGTTTGTGGCCAATGCAATGCAATTCAAGATAGAAGGAAAAAGAGTGAATAGAATTACTTAGGCGAATATTAATATTTTGGAATAATAACAATTAAAATAAAAACAAAGAAAACAATTATCTTTATTAAAGCTCAATAACTAGATACATAATGTTTCCTATGAACCTTTTGATTTTTCAGCTATATTAATTTTCACTTACATACATTGCAAAAATATGAGCAAGAAACTAATACTGACTGCTGTAAGGAAGCCACAGACAGAAAAAAAAAATTTGGTTACTAAGCATTTTCCCTTCCGAAAATGACATGGTCATTAACGTTTTTTTAAATAGGTTTTTCCAAAATGACTTACTTTTAATTGGAAAAGGAAACTTTATAATTAAAAACGTACAAGTTACTACTTTATATACAGAGAGAACAATCTAGTACCAATCAACGTTCATACACTTAATTATTGCTTATCCATGCACAGTAGAACCTCATTTCTCCGAGAACCAATTGGGTCCGATGGATGTTCGGATAACCGAATATATGCAAAACAAAGAAATATCATTTTTAATTTGAGTACGATTAATTTTTGTGTTCAGGAACTGGGGTTTTAACCTACAAGCTCTTGGAAAAACTTCCCTAACCTGGAAACATGGTTACAGGGATGGTCAAGGTCTTAGGGGGACGAAGGCACATTTTTAATAGTCAGTTCACCGAGATGTAAAACCCAGCTGACTATCTTCGTCTGGCTCACAAACGTCAACAGAAAATCCGCGCCAAGCAGACGATAACGTCACTCAAATTTTGCGGTTGGCATGGCCTCCAATTCATAGGACCGTTGCACCACTTGTCTCTAAGCACCTTGCTGACCTCGCCACGTAGCAAGAATTGTATTTCTGGATTAGAGGGGCCCTGGGAATTAAGGACTGAAAGACATGCGGAGGAAGGCCAAGACATATGAGAGTCTAGAGGAAAGAAAAAAAGAGCAAGGGACTAGGGGAAGTGCAAACAAGAACAAAATATTGGACAGATTGGCAACACCAGAGAAGAGTCTGCTGGATACCCTGTGGGGACTGCGATGCTGTGTATATTGATCAGACCAGGAAAGGAGTGTCTATCAGCACATGGCAGACACGAATGGCATCATCACGAAGAATCAGGAAGATTCAGAAAAATTTACCAGTTCAGCAAAAACACCAAAAGTTCCCTCATTAAATTTTTGGTAAAAACAAGAGGCCGTTCACCTTCATCAGAACGCAACGAGGCACAAAATTTTAAAAACGATCGTTACATGGTTGTGGCTACCATCGAGCAGACGACGCGTGAGTGAAAGAACCACTGATCTATACACATTTACGCACTCAAGCCCCACTGCTTTTCAAGCTTGGCTTTCACATCAGAACCTACTGATTGTTCCATCAACACGTCGGAGGCGACAGTCAGTTTCACGAGTGGAACCTTCTTGCCCTTGACACGAAGAATGGCCAGAGATTCAAGGGCCCTCAGATGCCCTCCTTGGAGAGAATTGGAGGAAAGCAAAACTGTCGTGGAATTCCAAGCAATCTGGTGCTGCTGATGTTTTACATGCTGGGAGATGCCGTTGAGATTGTCTCCCCTCATTACAGCTGCAATGTATTCGCCTATCCTCTCGAGCAACTGTCTCTTGGTCTCGCCAATGTAGACGGCGTTGCATTGGCCGCATGGGACACAGTAGACCACACCACTCCTTCGGCCCAGGTGTGGTGGCAAAGGCTCTGCAGGTGGAGGGGAAGGGGGTGGGGGAGACAGTGCACTCACAACTAGTGCCTCGGCTAGGTTCCTCCATTTCTGGCGGTAGGGTAACGAAGCGTGCGTTGAATAACCTGGTAAGGGAGTGCCACAAGAGGCGAGGGGGTGGGGGGGAGGGGTGCATGGTCTCCTTCGAACGTGGATTTCTCAGCATCTTTTTGAGGTTGGGAGGGTATCTCAAGAAGCACTTCACTCCATTCTCTGTGAACGCACGTTGCACTCTCTCGCTTCGTCCTGGTATGTACGTCAGCACCTCAACCGGTCTGTCATCCGACTTCTGAGATATGTTCCCCTCTAGAGCTGCCTTCATCATTACAAATCGGTGCCAAGCTTTCTTCGTCTCCGAGTTGACACGGTGTGCGGGGAATCTCGCTGCAAGAAGGTCGTCTTCACTTGTTCAAGAAACTTTCGGGCCGTTTTCTGGTCAAATGAATGATTGATTATTCGCCCCAGCTCTCTTGGACAGGATGGCATTAAGAGTGCTCCTGGGGTGGCCAGAATGGTACGCCAAGGCCCTACCTGAATGGCAAGGTTTCTGGAATGGCTCATATTTCATGCTCCATCTTCCCCTCGTGAGCAGGAAGGGAAGACTTCCCTGTCGTTCTTCCTCCCTCGTGAACTGAATGGAAGGGTGCCACTCATCGCATCATGGCATCGTGGTCCATCACATGCAGAGGCAGCATGACATCAAATATGAGGACACTAAAAATCTACATGTCACAAACTCATGCAGGGATACCCATTTGCGAACTTTGGAAACTGTGGCTATTCAACACCACGTCCGAGAGAAGGCCATGCTGACGAATACCGTCTAATCCAGGAATCCAACTCTCGCTACCGGGGGGGGGTTTCCCCACCAAGGTGCTTAGAGACAAGTGGTGCAACGGCCCCATGAATGCCGGAGGCCACACCAACCAACCGCCAAATTTGAGTGACGCGATCGTCTGCTTGACGAAGATTTCCCGTTGACGTTTGTGAGCCTGATGCAGATTGATGGTGTGGGTTTTACATCTCCAGGAGAATCTTCTTTCTTGAAATTGTGCGTGCTTACTTTACTACGATTGTCAATTGTTATTTCCAATAATAGTAAGGGTCAAATGCACGTCAGCTTTAATATACCACTGTAAACATGCCATTGAAGCTGCTCCACGGCTCAAGCCTGACATTTGTCGTTAAATTTAAGACACATTCCTTAAGTAACAAGACGAAACTTCATTCTAATTTCAACATTGATTGTTAAACCGTATGACACGCCCACGAAGGACAGAAAGGTTATTGAATGATTAGTCCAAGTAGTAAAGTGACGAAATTAAAGCATTTTAAATAATGTTCTTTCTAAGTTGGGCGAGATTTATTATTTTTATTACTATTGTCAATTACTTATCTAGATGAGAATTGTATACATCATAAAGCATCAAACAGAACAGTCAAATAGCTTATTTCCTCCATAATCGCTCAATTTCACAAAGAAGACGCTCACATAACAGTACCCTTAGGTGTGTTTCTGAACTAGAGGGAAGATTGAGACGCAATCGTCTAAGCCACGCCCCACGTCATCAAAACCGTATCAGTTTAGAAACAGCACTGCCTCACTTGTTGTTCTCGGATACTTTTACAGATGCTTATTAACCCCTGTTTAATTGGATTTTGTTTCTAAATTTAGACATTTCCTTATCTCACTTCCTACAGTTTAGAAACACGACCATCTCACCTACTACTGGTAATGGCAGCCATTATGGATCAGTTAGTGATCAGGAAGTGAGCGAGAATAAACCTGCCTCACTCGCCTCAGCAATATCTCAGCTCCATGACATCATACTTACGTAAAGTGGGAGGAGTTTGGTTCAGTCGCCTCGAGTTAAGAAAACAGTTATTCTTCTGTCTTCATCAGGCCCTCCAAAGTTTAATTAGGTCTCTGAAGACAGTAGGGGTACTGTTGAAAATTAGGAAGACTGTTTTCTTTGTGAAATTGAGCAATTATGGAGGAAAGAAGCCATTTGACTGTAGTGCCATTGTAAGGGGACGTTCAAGTATTACGTCATCAGGAAAGGGGGGAGGGGGAATCACCAGCTAGTGACGATTAATGACGTAAGCACTGTTATCCCAG
>JAHWFP010090938.1:20012-31535 GCA_023313725.1 Lithobius niger
AATGATGTAATAATGGAGGGGTGGTTGAGCAATTGATGACGATCAATGACGAAGGTGGAGGGGGGTTAAAAAATACCAATTTCTTGATGACATAACAGAAGTCGCACTTATCTGCACATAGAGGACCATAGGACAATTACCATGCGGAACACCACAATGCATGCCATGCAAAGAGTCGTGTTGTTGAACGTTATAGCGCATGTACTGATCCATTTTGTAATACAAACATCAATACATGGATAAAGAAGCCAGTCAACCAAGCCTACTTGAAACATGTGAGGGTAATAAAACTCCTCCTCCCAGAATGACCGTTCACCCACCGTGCATGCGTGGACAGGAGGAACGAGAGAGTAATTTGCGTGACCGTACTCGTGTCATATCCTTTACACACATCTCAGCAATAAAACAACATCACCAACCGCAAGGTTCGAGTCCTAATTTATGCATTCTCACTACGTGAAACAACCCTAACAATAGAATCTTTCATTCAATAATTAAAATTTCCAAGATAGTTCAACAATTTTCTATGTACAATCTGCGGACCTCATGCAAACAAAATTATTTCCATATATACTATGGATTCTAACTTCTGTTAAGCAGCAGTCTTGTTACAACAAACTGTATAAAGGACAGTTCATCAGGGCTGCAAATATAGGATTGGTTTCGGATACCAGCGCCAAATACAGCTTTCCCTCAATAATTCATGCAAATATTTACCAGTTTGGCAGGTTCCAGTAGTTCACTCAAATCACCAATTACTTACTTTAGCATTTCAAATTAGTGAAATTACTAACTTTAAATCAAAACCAGAGTCAGAGTAACTAGCTTGCACTCAAAGAGAGACTACTGATCATTTATGAAAAATGCTGCTTCTTAAAATGAACAGAAACAACAGCAAGCACACTTGTTGTTAAGTCAGCCTAGTAAGCAAAGTTTTGCAAAGAGTCTATTTTAAACAAAATAAAAGTCCAGTGTCAATACATGCAAGCCTACACTCCGCAGGCATCAGGTAATCAAAAATTGGTTATACATGCAGCCTTGCTCTTTACCAACTCCAAACCCAATCTACCAATGCACAATTACGGATACCAAAACCATTAACAGATTACCAATGGTGATTGTGTTGAGTACCAATACCATCGTAACAGTATCTGAACAGAATAATACACGGAGCAATTAAGTCATTAAATGCTCACCTGGCTTCACCGGTGCTTGTGGAGCTACTACTAACAGTCGCAGGCATCACGGTTCTTGAGTGAACCAAGCTGCTACCTTTACTTAAGGCTTCGAGTTTTGCCAACATGGCAACAGTGTTTCTTCCTTGACGAGGCTCTGGTCTGTGAGCTGCTTCACTGTTTTTGCCGTTAACGAATGAATTATTTACAATAGGCTGTTCACTTTCTCTTGAATCTAAGAGACTGTTGGGAGAACCCAATTGTTCACTGGGAGCTAGCATTCCAGATTCTAAAGATTGACTGTTTATCGATACATTAACACCTTCTTTAGATTTCATGCTAAGCACTAATTTTAAGAGTCTGGCAGCCCTGCTTTCTTTGGGACAAGAGCATGGTTCTTCAATTTCTGATCGACTGGCCGATGGATGTTTAGGTACTTCACGAGAGCCTGTTAGTGGTGCGTCAGTAAATTGTTCGTCTCTTGGAGACACAGGCAATTGTGGAACATCTCCGTGAAAGGCAGGCAATTTTTCAATATAACTAGTAGAGGAAGGCACACACTGAGTAACTCCTGCGGAAGGAGATTGTTGTTCAACTTCACCAGGAGATATGGACGGCTGTGCAATTTCTTGACCAGGCTTATTTAAAGCCAATTTTTGTAAGATAGCCATACCACGTCCCATTGACACTTTCTGTAAATATAAAGGAAAACGATAAAGAAAACCATTATTTACTTAACCCAATAACAGAACAAAACTTTACAAATACTACTAACTTTGACCTCAGGAGGATGAATCTCATTCATTTTTTGATCCAATTTCGCCTGCATTTCACGCCATTCATTCCTCAACCTCTCACGATCCTCTGCTGAACTGCACGACGATCGACTCGAAGTGGAGAGCTGACAAGGGCTATAATCACAGCCAGGTGCAATTTTCACATTCAGTGGCTCATAAGATTTGATTCGACAGTTTCGGTGCTGACCTACACAATCCAAAGATAATACTTTACACTATGCATGAAAATGAAAAGGAAATTCATGAAAATATTAAACACAAAGAAAATCAATGGTTACAAATTGTTACAAATCAAATTACAAAAAATGAAATAAGTGCATGCAATGTAGGTTTTTTTTGTTTACAATCTACTTGCCATCCCTTTAGTGCAGTCAGTTTTTTAATTTGTAACCTCATGCAACTTAGCACTTTGTGACCACCCCCCCCCCTCCAAAAAAAATTCATCTGGCAATACAGTAATGAAGGAGTCGGAGAATGTTTTTTGCTCCTCTCTAAATTAGAACTTTCTTCACAATTTTTAGGTCTTCTATACGATTCAAAGGGAAATTATTGGTATTGGAAGAGTCCTGTCATTTTCACAATAATGCAAGAGATCCAGAAAATTCAATACTGTTTACTTTGAACGTCAGCAACATTGGAAGTAACTTGACTATCTGGTTTTACACTCATTCTTCAAATTTTCTTGATATATTCGCACAAATAATCCCCCCGTCCACTATATCATGCAAATTTTCGACAGCTTAGGAGCATCTGTATCATCAGGCTTGTTTGTAGCATCTTCTTCTTATCACATCTTGCTGCCGGTCTGGCAATGTTGTCGTCACCCGACGTAGCCTCCTCTTAAGTCGGACGACAATATTGCCAGACGGGCAGCAAGATGTGATAAGAAGATTCTACACAAACGCGCCTAACATGATGACAGATGCTCCTAAGCTGTCGAAAATTTGTGTGATATAGTGGACAGACATATGGGGGGGGGGATTATTTGGGTGAATATATCAAGAAATGTTGAAGAATGAGTGTAAAATCTGTATCATCAAGTTACTTCCGAGATCCAGAAAGTTAATCCGATTGATATTTAACGGAGATAAGAAACCTCAGTACTGTTGTCCAGAGACAAATCGTGAGGACCACTGACCTATATTTTAACATTGTTATTGCTGATGAAATCTTAGTAAATGTGGTGAATGAGAAGAGAAATGAAAGAGTTGACACAGTTATCTTTTGTTTATGAACTGAAACCTTACACAAAATGTGCAATACACTGATCATTTGCTTGATCATTATTGGTGTGAAAATGTCTGTCAGCAGCATAAGAGTTACGCCAATAAATGTCCTCAACCGAAGCAAGACGCCAATTGAGCGAGCAATTAGGCTAGTCCTGATTAACATTCTATCTCCAAATACTCACGGACTATCATTATAAAGAGGTTGCGCTGTAGTTATTTTAAAAGTATGAACCTCCTGAATGCACCCTCTGAGGAATTTTTAGCCAGGCAGGTGCAGAGTAGCTTACTCTTATTGCACTTGTCTTGAACTAAAACTATGCCAAAATAGACTGAAAATGGTCCATAACGGAGGTGATAAATTGAAATGGAGGATCCATTTCACCACAATACTAGGAAACAGGTTTTGGGCCTATTGTAGGCGGAGCGAACAGATCTTCATTTTAAACTTATATTTAGTTTTATTTTAATGACGATACCACATTTGTTAATAATTCTTAAAAATCTGGGTGCAATACTTAATGGGCTTTGTTGGGCTGTTTGCCTTTTGGTGTGACATACTGCTGTTCTTTGCTGACCTTTTTCTTATTTTAGCCTTTTTATTTAATGTAGGCATATGTTAGGTGTCAACGTCAACAAGCTTTCGTTTGCTCCAGCATTTAGTTTTTGTTTAGTAATATTTGTAGCCTCCTTTTCGCAGCCAACACTGAAGACGTGGGCCATCGCCGTGAGTAAAAATAAAACAGCACGTAATAAGGCTTTTAATTGCAAGCCAAACAATCATCAGTACGATAGTTTTTAACAATAGTCAGAAGATTTAAAAGGTTCACAATACTGCTTTGGTATAAGATTTGACACCACCACCAACAAAAATGTTGAGCTGGCACAACTCTATCACGCAATGCAAGATAATATATTATTTCCTAACTTGCTATGACTGCAACAGCGATCTCTATTATATAATCTGAAAGAAATGACCATCACATTTTAGGTTTAAAATGTGTTAGCTTTTAGACCTAATTTTAGGTTTAAGGTGTAATTTTTAGCATTTAGGCCTAATATCTATCTCCGATTTACTTTCGTTAGTAGCAGCTTACAACAGTGGTTCGAGATTAAGCCTATTCATTTACGCGATGCAACACGGTTTTGGTTTAGAGTTTTCACGTTACCGTGGCAACCAGGAATTGAGAGAGACGGGCGTATTAATGTTTCGTGTTTCGTCTGATGTCAATATCGTTTTATAATACCGCTTGGCCTTGATACAACGATTTCAGGTTTCAAATTCGGGATTCCCAACGCTAGCGTAGACGCCACTTTCGTTGCCATGTTGAATTGAATAATCTCCAAAGCATTCTATTTTCAAATGAAACTAATGTGTGTCGTTAATGGAATCCTTTTGTTTTTTTATAGTTGCGTTTGTTACTGTAGTGGTTAAATGCAAGAATCAAATGTTATTATTTCGTTGAGTTACGTCGAAAAAGATTATTAGCTAGAAAGAAGCAACCAAAATTTAATTTGCCATGTTTTTTAAAGTTCACTTGACTACCATTAGCATGGTGTATGCTTCGTCGGAATTCCTTAACTATTCACGAGTCTAAATTTACAATGGTGAGTGTTAGAAATAAATTCGAAAATTTTAAAATTTCTACAGTAATAATTGTTCAATTTACGGCAAATTTTGGCTCAGTAATACTAATTAGGGTATGAAACGTTGTACCAAATTTCGTTCTAGTCCGATCTTTCGTTTGGGCTCCACCCGACTAAAAATGTGCAACCAACGGACCAACATTTTGCAATTTGGTGTCCGTTATAGGCTACGCTTCGCTCCGCCAATTAAACCTGGGTTTTCGGGTATCGGGTTGGAAACATACTCCCAACGAAGGTTTTTTTCTGGTTCAACCCACAAGAGGGTTTTTTTCACCTTTATTAACTATCACTATTACAAAAATCGTCTAGTCTGTCTGTGGCTACATCCTAAACGCAAATAACAGTTTTAAAAAAAATGTTAACAATGTTTTAGCTTTGGTTATCCATGGATATAATTTTGGTGCATGTTTACATAAATAATGCCAAGAAAATAAATTTATAGTTTTTGCCAAATATCAATTTTTGATTTCAAATATAAGGTTAGTTTTAATAAACATTATGGCTGATTTAGATTTAAGTGCTTTTAGCAGGCCATAAGCAAACTGGTAAGAACTGCTTCAACTTTATGTTGATGATCGATCAGTCTTCTGTCTAGTCATTGCCACATGACTATTTTTTTTTTTTGTTCAACACTTTCAGTTGCGTATTTTTGTATGAACACATCCTAATGCTGCTAACAGCCTCCCCATAGCACAGTCTAAACCTACACATGAAGTTGCCATAAGCAGCTAAACCTTAAAGCAGAAAGTTTGTAGGATGTTATCAATTGCAATATTTACACGAAGGGTAAAATTATTTGAGTTTAGTCTAGATTATTGTTAATAAAAACCATTTGATTAAAATGCGATTTAAATTACTGATATCTGTGTGTTGTGGTGGTCACAGGGGCTCTTCACAAAATACGAATAGGCCGGCCTATCAGTGACGGCGCTACAGGGGGGCCTAAGGGGGGAATGTGCCCCCCTTCCCCCCTCCACAAAAAAAATTTCAGCGTTCAGACAAAATCACAAACTAAAACGGTATTCATGCCAAGAGTTAAAAAAAAAACACCGTAACGAGCTTGACAGATTTTCTTATTATTCAATAGTTAAAACTGCATTTTTATTTATACCCCCCCCCCTCCCCATCCCTTGCACAAGTTTTCTCGACGTAGGCCTATTCGTATAAGAATTTTTCTTGAGTGAACACATTAATAAAACTTCAAATTACTGTTATTTACTAGAAAGCCGTTGATAATGTGTGCCCCCCCCCCCTGAAAATTATTCCTGGTACCGCTACTGCGGCCTATTCGTATTTTGTGACGAGCCCCTGGGGTGGTGGTTTTTTTATGGTACTTCTCGTATTTGTGCCGAGCCCCTGTATTTTGCAAGCTTTTCAAGATACATCACTAATGACAACAATTTATAGGATTGGGGAGGAGAACTCTCAACGCGTTAGATAATGATAATGGTAATAATACATCGTCGTCAGATTATCGGTAAACAAAGTCAGACTACTTTGCCAATAATGCTTAGTGAGCTAATCACCACCATCTCCTCCCATCATTCTTTTTTTTTTTTTTTACACCAGATAATAAAATGGACTAATCTCACAAATGGCAATTTTAAAATTAAAAAGCCGGAAACGTCATTTTGTTTCTTAAAACAGTTTCAATAATATTTTCATCCTGGTTTAAGGCGAGCGTTGATTTCTTTGTCATGGCAACATTTGCGCCTCTTTCCTCCTTGCCCCGGAATGGTTAACATGTGCGCCGGTAGATGGCGGTATCGAAATGGCAGATTCGTTCGAATTTCCGAAGAGGAAACGAAAGCGTGGAAATATTCACCGGTTCATTAAAACTTATTAGCTCACTGCTTTAAAATGGATGTCAATATATTACTCACAGACTGCAGAATCAGAGCATCCAACGTCCGCCCATTAAGTGTTGACCTAAGCAAGCTTTTTCGATCAGCGTCCTTTGGAGGCTGATTGACAAACCATGACCGATGCTTCGGTAGATTTTCGCGCTTCCGAAATACAAGTTGTTGGAAAGAGGATGGAATAATCTCGGGACAAAGTAAGGCGCTCCGTCGGCTTAAAAAACAGACAAGGGCTCGACATAAAATACGACTAGCACGCCCCCCCCCCCCCCAGAAAGAAATAAATAAATAAAATAAAAAATAAACGCACCACTACAGCACAGGGAAGTTTTAAAAGTCAGTAGCCTGCGACTCGCTGGCAAGCGGAAACGCTGCCCGTTTGTCATTTCAATAGGAAAGCGTTCCCCGCTGCCAAGCGACTCGCAAGCCGCTGCGCTCCCGGGGTGGCCTGAGTGTTCCGGCATGTACGCGATTCGTGTACATAGCCCCTGTGCAATACAGCACATAAAAAACCTCCAAGATAAAACATGGACATACACATGAGCAACCAAACCGTACCAGTATCGCTAACGGTTCATCTAAGACCAGCCGTGCGTAGCACGGGCTTCCTCTAGTCATGCAGCTTATGAGATAGCATGATAGTATATATAAGACTGTGCTCTAGTTTACATAATAAGATCGTAGACATCAACAGCATTAAAACGCGATTTAAATTACTGATATGTGTGTTGTGGTGGGGTTTTTTTTTATGGCACTTTTCGTATTTGTGCCGAGCCCCTGTGCTTTTAAGTAAGTACTCTATGATAACATACAAAAACTCCAAGAGGGTAAAGGGACCAACCATTATTTCGCCATAGAAAGTAGTGATATCAGAGACAAAATGGCAGCCACCAAGTTTTCCGTCCGAACCGTGATCACTCAAGCTTAACTGACAATCACCGAGGTGTCAGTTTAGATTTAGTGATCAGAGTTAGGACAGAAAACTTGGTGGCCACCATTTTGGCTCTGATATCATTACTTTCTACGCCGAACTTGATGGGTCCCTCTACCTTTATGGGGGTTTTGTATGATATCATCCACTTTTTGATGTTTTATGGGTTTGCTTTAGTGAAAGTATCGATTGTGAGTTCGATATTAAATAATTTCTTGAACAGCCTGAAGAAAATCTTAAATTTGGTATAATTAATAGTCGCAGATAATTATATTTCCAATAAGTGAGCGTCGTATAACATTTGATCGTAAAAAAGAATCAAGTGAGCACAATAAACCTAGTTTAGGTTGTTTATTTTCGTGAAGTTTTTGTTTTTACTTTGAGAGAGCACGAACCCAAACTGGGTTATCTGCCCCACGACGATAAGAGCACACAATTTAGCTGGCGATATCCCAGTGGAAAACCCAACAATTCGATTTAATTGGGAACTAGTTTTATCAGCATCAGACGAAAACCTTCCTTAGATTAGGAAGTAAGTAAAGGTTAAAGTGGCACTGTCACCGATTGAAAGCAGACGAATTCTGACAATATCTAGCGCTGTGTAGTACCATCTACCGTTTGCTAGCACCAAGCGAAGGAATGCATAAAGGCATTTCTTTTAACGACACAAACAAGCCCCGACATCCTTAATTATTGAGTCAAAATTTGGTTCGTCCTCGTGCACCTGCGAGCAAGCTATAGAGGTTAACAATATCAACGTCGCTAGATGGCGCCACAGTATTTTCGTTCGCATTTCAATCGGTGATAGTGCCACTTTAACTGCACACATAAAATTGATGCTAGTAAAAAATAATATGCAGTCCTATCAATCCCACACACTCGCAAAAATTAGGAAGAAAAAAGAAACACTAAGCTATCAAAAATTAAAAAATTAGTAGCACGCAAAAATAAACAGATGAAGTAGCTCTCAGCATAGAAATATTCGAAGCGGGTAGTAATTCAAATTCAATTGATGAACAGCGGCACTAACAAAAGTGTTGACCATTGTTTTACGTGTTCAGGTAACATATCCCATTGGCGCATGACCCTTAGGCATTTACGAAGATAGTTTGGTTCTGTGGTATGCCACGTGAAGCCTTCCTCCTCACATCAGCGTTCTATGCCGACAAAATCAATCAAACCGTGTAAACAAAACATACAACCTCTCTTCTAAGGTATAAACCACAGATTAGAAAAACTTGGCATGCGGAAGCTCTCCACAGCACACAATGTTATGGTAATAAATTAATCCTACTGTGACTAGACCCGAATAATTCAAGTTCAATTTTATAGTCTTTGTTTTAACATAGCGTTCCCGCATCACCATTCATTTTAAGAAACTATTTTAAAAAATTGGTCAACAGACATTACTTACCAACTAAAGACGGCTTCTACACTTGACTGACAGATCAGGATTAAACCAAGTAAACTATAACTAACCTAACTTCAATAGCTCACGTCAAGATGAACAAGACACCTTAGGCGCTACAACATTGGACTTTGGACTATCAATAACCAACTACGAAACGAACCAGTCTCCTGGCGCCTTCTTTCGAAAGTACTGCAGCAATCTAGACTGCAGTGTGTGTGAGGATGAGCCAGTGGTGGACAAGCGAGTCGGACAAGCTGCGTATGGGCCAATTCCTGCTAATTCTGATTGGCTGATAGATAGGTCGGGACCTCCAACAAGCGTTTCCAACCGAAGAATTCTTTCTGTGTTGACCATGGACTTATATATTGACAATAACCCCAACCAACAAACCCCATCCTCCTCGTTCTGTAAATTGGACCTTTTGGGGCTCGCATGGGGGGGGGGGGGGGCAAGGAATTTTAAAGCCCTCGGGGAGGGGTTTTTTTTTTTTTTTTTACCTAGGTAGGGGTCAAGATATTTTTTGGGGTTTTGTCGGGGTGGGTGGGGAGAAGAATCATCGAAATTTTGCGGTCACGAGTTAAATCTCTTTGCCCCTCCCCCTCACAAACATACAAATGACTAGGTCCCCGATCTCCCTACCCACTTTCACCGTTCTTTTTAATGACGACTTTCCCAAGCCTACGCTCCCAGGATGCCATGCGATAAGTTACCAAATATGTGACGCATTTTGTTCTGGGGGTGTTTTCAAAAAAGCACTGGCGCGTGATTCGTGTTGTAGGGGGGGGGGGGGGGTGGAGGCGAAAGTACGTTGTAGATTTACAGAAAATAAAAGTATCCCAATACAAAAGAAGGAATTTTTAGACGTTACTAAAGGAAGCCCGTGCTACGCACGGCTCGTGTTGTATGCACCGTTGGCAATACTGGTACAGTTTGGTCGATCATGGGCATGTCCATGTTTCAAACAATTTTTCGCTGGCTAATAAATTTACTTCCTTCCAGACACCCGCTCTACGCATGGATGGCGTTGGATGCACAATGGACAGTTGGACATCCGAGCAATTAAATTGTTGCGCATACTGGCTAACAAACTGGACAACCCCGATCTCTTTCCCGGACCCTGTCTCCATTTGAATATGTCCATAGGCGATAAAAACAAAATATGCTTTTGTAGAATAAAGTTAAAACCTTGAGCCCGGTGGCGGCGCTTAGGCTTTTTTTATTTCTGGAAGATGCGGAAAGTAAACTGCCGACAATGCTGTATTAATGTTTTGTTTTCATTTTACAGAGGTCTCATTGTTGACCAATTTGCAACGTAGCAATAAGGGCGCGTTTATGCAACGAATCGTCTTTGCATTTTCGCAGCAGAAATTTAATCGCGATGGCAAAGGTGTCTTTGCCATGGTAACAAAGCTTCCTGGATTAGCTAAATCTGACATCGTTTCAGTTACAGGGGCAAAAAAAAAATTCCTCCCGACGAAATAATTTTCCCAATCGCTTCTAAACTCAATTATTGTTCGTTGCGAGCTGGCAGAGCTTAAACCACCGCCATGTTGGAATTTCAGATAATTTCTAGCTTCTAGCTGTGAGAATGCAAAGGCCAGTCCTCGCATAAACGCGCTTAAGCGTTCTGCACCGCAAGTTTATAAAGTGATTTTGTTTAAACACGATTGTTAGCTTTTACTCTTTCTCCCTTTGTCAGGAGTGCCCCCCAAACCCCCAATAGCCTGCACTCTCTGGCAGCACATACCTAGGGCATCTTCAAATACTTTACTTTAGTTTGTGATAGCCACTCAAGTTGGTGCCTCGAGCCCTTATTCCTCACGCAACTGACCTTACACCACTAGGGCAAGGGAGCAAACAGAAGTGGCGAGCATGTGGCAAGACACATGGCCAGCATGTGGGGAGACAGGCAGGTGCTGCGTCACGAGCAGGGAACCGGCACCGGCAACGTCACACCTTATACGATTCTCAGGAGCTGATTTACATGTGGTGGTGGTGGTGGTGAGGGGGGGGGGGGGGCGCCTAAATCTAGAGTGGCAAATTTTGTATTAAAAAAACGTAGTAACCACCGTTATACAGCGTGCTCCAGAAAAAAAATTACGACCCAAGATTTTCTCAGTCCAACTTTTTCTAGTTAGCACCCCTCAGATCCAGGAGAGGACAAGTCAAATCTAATGAAACGGAAAGATTTCTGTCCGCTCCTGGTTCTGACGGGTGCTAACTAGAAAAGTTGGACTGAGAAAATGTTGGGTCGTCATTTTTTTGTGGACCACCCTGTATATTTTAAGAAACCATATTAAATTGTTGTCTTATTGTCTTTTAATTGGTCGTGGACTTCAAAAAAAAAAAGGGGTCCTCAATGGGGAGGGGGGAGAGACACTGACATTCAAAATTTTGTACCGTACTTAGTGAAGACTGGAAAACAAAAGGAATAGGTAATTATAGAATTGTTTTAAAATGGAGGGGGGGGGGGGGGA
>JAHWFP010090938.1:38084-52105 GCA_023313725.1 Lithobius niger
AACCCCCCCCCCCCTTCTTCGGACAGTGCGTTTACGCCCCTGCGACCGATCTCATTTTTTCCTCCCGATCGTTATTGTTTCCTTTGCAGCCTAATTTGTGACTTCATATTTTAGTATTATGCGGACATCAAACACGGCGTTACTGTACAGAAACAGCTTAAATAAAAGGCATATAATTGGGTCTGTTTTAAGTGTACCATCAAAAAAAAAAAGAAAGCTTCTTCTGACCGACCCTAGTTGTAATTTAATTGGTACTGCAGCTAAACTTTTTCCATTAGGCCTCATGTCTGCTACGACAATTTACGTCTGACACTCAATCCGCAACTTAATTTCTTCTCCGCTTTTGGTTTTGTCCATCACCGTGTCAGGCCCTGCCCCACCCCTTCTTTCCTAGTTTCTTGCGGTAAACATAGGATAAACCTAATTATCTATCCAATTCTCGTTTTGTCCTTTCCTTTACCGATTCGGTAGCAAATCTACTTGGTGGAATAGATAAATGTGTTCATCACTCGCCATTTCTCCTGATAAGCTCAGAACAAGGTTAACTGGGATTGAGGCTGCGTGCCTCGAGTAAAGCAGCTACTATCTCACTAGGCTTTCGCTCAGAAGCGACAATGACTTGAAGTGCACGAAGAATCACTACGTCACAGACTAGGCGTATAAACATTGTGTGACGTCACCGTTGAACGTAGCCCGAGCAGCTTTCTGGCGGGAGTGAGATACTCTTCGGACCGATTGGTAAAAAAGAAGCTTACTGGCGTACACGCGCCACATCTGTCATCGGGATCGTACCCTTAGACAATCAAATAAAAGGTAAATGAATTCATATAACACTATTTCCGGTAATGTATCGAGGGAAACTGTTAAAATATACTGGAGGGAGTTATGTGGCTTTAAAGTACATGAAATTGCAGGTCGGAAACTAAAACACGAGTTGACATGACAAACAATTGGTTTCAAACAATATCTTTTAGACATTTTCTATGGCTCCGCTCCACAAGAATGGAAGACAATAATTGAACAGTAGGGGAAGATTTTTTAGACCCCCCTCCCATGCAGAAAATTCAGGTTCAGTGGCTGTAGAAGAATGCTGGATTCCTGGTATATACGTGAAAATTCACCATCTACTGCATCTACTTTTTTTTTTACATACTAGCTGGTAACCCGTCTAAGGTTGGCATGTGCTTGGTAAATTGTGTGGGTAAGATCGTGGGCAACATCCTTCACTATGTTCAGGAGGACAGATGGGTCGTACATGAATTCACGTTGTCGGCCATTTTGCCACTTCTTGCTGATTAAGGAGTGCAGCTATTCAATCTCAGTTAGCCGTGCACATCCCCCTCCTGGTTTCCAATTATGGTCTAAGATGGCGCTCATGTTCCATTGTCAGGTGCAAGCTATTGACGGTCGCTCATGAATCGTTCGTTATGATTGGCAGCGAAGCAGATGAGGACACAATAGCAAATCAGAGCTTGTTGTTACTATTAGTCCTTGCTCACTTAGGGTAATAATGACGTAATAAAAAGCAAGTGAATTAACTAAAAATAGGACCTGCTTCCATTTCTATAATGTACCATCACTCACCGTCTGCTTGTTATTCATTCCAACTTTTATACAGGGTGATCCATACAAAAAACTGACGAGCAAAATTTTTCCAAACTTTTTTTTGTTAGCACCCTCCAGAACCGTTAAGGGTCAGATGATGTCTAATAAAACTGGTAGTTTCGAAAGTCTCTTTACGATTCTGGAGGGTGCCAACAAAAAAAAGTTTGGAAAAATTTAGCTCGTCAGTTTTTTATGGACCACCAGGTATAGTATAGTAAATTTGGGTCATATTTTGAGAGCAGAAACTCGTACAAAGCCTTAGAACCCCAAAATTAAATTTTAAATTTAAAGACAACATAAACTTGTTAATCCAACATTTTAATAGAAATGGTCGTCAATCCAACATTTCTGATACCCACATTCTGTTTCAAATTTCGAATTTTTAAACTAGACCTCAGTACATAACCACAAACTGCCTAACATAAATAAATATAAAGAATATAGTGATCTACTAAAAATTTCGCCACCATGGACATCTCAATATTGCCACATAAAAGCCAGTACATCCAGTCATCCCTCACGTCGACTTGTGCCAGCCTACTGCACATTCGAGGTCCCTTCATTTTACAATTTTTTTTTATTTGTTCCGACTTTGACATCCGTCCTTGAAGCGAGTTCTGCCATGGATATGGGGTGATCTCTTGATACAACGCATCAACTTGCGTTGTACCGAAACCAAAACTCGGGCCAGGCACTTGAGCAAGCACAAGACGAACTTTCATTCACTTCCTCTTAAACCCACTTTCCTGCTGGAAGGAAAGAACGAGGTGGGAATGTGCATTGGTCACGTGGTTGATGACATGGACCCGCCCTCCTCTTCGTGTCCCTTCCTCCCCTCATGGTGAGCATACAACGTTTGGTGTGGAACAAAAGGACCCCGTCTTTCTCCTTCAGGATCCCATCACCCCACCTTTCACTTCATTGGCAAGGTGTACCTCCCGCTCACCCCCACCTAGGGATGGCACGATACAACAATTTTAATCCCAATAAAAAAATTTAAATTATCGTGATAATTGATAATATATCGATAAAGCAAATTTTGATGCCGAAATAACCATTTTAATTTTGTTAATTAAAGAAAACCTTGGCTGTAGCCTACAATGCAACCTTCACGAATGTGAATTGTGTGGCCTCACCATTTGGCCAGTAGATAGCTGTGCTGCTACTTAAATATTGTTTGCATTAAACTAACTCTCCAATCAGGTAAAGTGGCTAGCAACAGTAGGCTAGTGTGCACTTGGTTGGAGAGCCCTTGTAATTCTGCATGCGATGCCGCAAACCGCTTGTTTCTAGCTATTACGGTCTACGAGATATGACAATTTAAGCATTGGAGTTGTGCGATACGATAATCGACGAACATTTTTATCGCAATATTATCGAATTATCGATTATAATGCCAACCCTACTCCCACCCCATTCATTTCAATTGCATGAGGAAGTGAATGACTACAAATGCATTTTTCTGGGAATGTGTTAGCAACTTTAGGATGGTGAGAGGGGAAGAGCACGTTATACAGGATAGTGATACTAATCCCCCACGGCTCCCCTCCACCTTTTCCCACTGCTGGAAGAAGAGAACGACGTGGAGGATTTTTTTTAACTGAAACTTTGGTTTGGTGAGAGGAGATTTAGGGAGGTTGAGTGGAGAAGTGCATGTGTCAAGTGATGGTGATTGACCCCATTCCCCACTCTGGTCGGTCACCTCCTTGTTCTCAATATGTTCTCGCGTGATTTTTTCGCCTTGATATGTTGTCAGTTCTTCAGCTATACCCCAAGTTTGTGCCATCCATCCCAAACATGAAACTTTTCATGATACTAATCTAGCTGCTAATGCGCGCAAGGGATCCTGGCTAAGTACACGTGGGCTCTGGATTTTGCGCATCACTTTGCATCTGTGATGCTCAGGTACAACCCTCCTTGTAATGCCAACTGGTCAACTGGCTGCTATTCAGGCTCTCAAATCGGATGCTTCCCTCACCGTTTGCTACACTGATGAATCTAATGGCTCTGTCGTCTTGGACAGCGGTTCCCAATCTTTTCTACAGTAGTCCTCCCCATTGGGACTAGCACGCATTGGCGCCCCCGCCTCTAACTACAGGGTTGGGGGTTCATGGTTACGTTTTGTACGCTTAGATTTCAAAGTAAAGGATATTTACCGTTCCAATATCCTTGCAAATTTTCGACAGTCAGGTTTTTCTGGAGTTAGAGGGGCTCCAACTTCAGAAAAACCTGACTGTCGAAAATTTGCAAGGATATTGGAACGGTAAACATCCTTTACTTTGAAATCTAAGCATACAACACGTAAACATGGCTCGAATTTTCAAAGTAAGCGATGTGACATTTTAATGTGACATTTAAAAAAGGGTTGGGTTGGGAGCCTTGGTCATGGACCTCGAGATTCCTCGGAGGAGGGGGAAGGGGGGTTGTGCCATAAGCTTCTCCTGGATGGTCCAGCAACAGTATTTTTAAGAAACGTGCTTGAATTTAAAACATTTTCCTGAAACTTAGGTGCAAGTTTCATATGCAATTTTCAAATTTTTGAAAAATATTTTTTGTTTTAACAAAGGCCTCATGAAGTGGAGAATGAATTTGAACCGTTTCCCTGCAACTTACTTTTTTTTAATTCTGAGGGGGCCTTCCCATTGATCCCAATGTTCCCAAGCGACCCAATGCGACACTGCATTGCTGTGTAATTTTTTTTAAACAAAATGAATGATACTGGTTAAAGTCTTGGCAGCAGGTATAGAACTGTCATTGGCGAGAACTATGTGATGCATTTAAAAAAAAAAAGTTATAGCTTTTACGTAATGCTAAAAGAGATTAAAACTTGAAACACCGATGCCGAAATCCGAAAAACTATTTCAATATGACTCAATTTTTTTTTGTCAGTGAGTGAATCTTCTTTAGCAAGCGCTTAGAGCACATTCGCATAGCCGCGTGGCTTGTCTAGTCTTGGCAGAGATAGGAGGGATGAAACAGTACACAAACTTCGATTGCCTAGCAACCATGCGTGAATTCATTAGCAAAGAGATAGTAAAGGAAATGCAGTAGTGAGGGAGAAAGAGGAAAACGGTCCTACTTTTAGCTTTCTCATCGGCAATATGGGCATTTATTGTAGTCATTTCCCGGCGCTGGGTACCCAGAGTTTTCAGTTACCCTACCGGATACCCCCAAAAGTAACCCGGTACACGTCTAATGGGATACCTCCAAACACAACCAGCAGTTGAGAAAAGAGATTGAACGAGCAGGTGTTTACCAGGCCAACAAGTACAATTTGGGGAAGACGGTTCACAATAGGATAAAAGTCAAGTTGTAAAATCTGGTGGCACGCAAGCTTATCGGGGAGGATGTCAGCTCAAACCCCGGACTGCCAGTGGTCTTCGCACATGTCAAGTCTCATAAGGAGGGTTTTCCTTGAGATTGGTTACCTCTACCAAACAAACGCATAAAAGAGGGTAGATTGGTTACCGGCTGAGAGGCTTCACACATACATCTGGGGATCCCATGCACTTAAGAACACCGAGGATCTGCTCGATATCAAAAAGCTACATTTCAAGGACAATCACAAGCTTGTTTCATTCAATGTTACAGCATTATTCCCAAGTCTCCCACACCATCTTATTTTGCAGCTTTTTGACCAGTCTTCCGATAGAGTGGGTGTTGAAGTGAAGGAGAGTGTGTTCGACTGTGAATTGCTGAAGCTTGTGCTTTCTTCCATTTATGTGAACTTCAAGGACAACACGTTTCAGCAGATCAAGGGAACACCAATGGGGTATTCCCATTTCCTCGTGATGGCAAAACTGGTTCTTCAATTTGTGGATACTGAGGTTGTCAACAGGTTCTCCGACGTGACTATCTGGAAGCGATATGTGGACGGCGTGTTTGCGACACCACGAGACGAAGGCTTGCAGGACATCCTGTAATGCTTTAACACCTGGCATCCTGCCATCAATTTCACCCATGAAGAAGAGCAGAAAGATGGACTACCATTCTTGGACATCAAGATTTCCAGAGACAATGGTCACACCACCTACGAACCTTACCAGAAACGGTGTCACACGGGAAGGGGACTACTTTACCATTCGTGCCACCCAAAGTGACAACTACGTGCACTCCTCATGAATGAGCTGGTCAGAGTGCTGAAGCATTCACCCAACCTAACCACGGCGCACAAACACACTCCCAGAACCAAAACAATGTTCCTTCAAAGGAGTTTCCCAGCCTGGATGATTAATATGGACACCAAACAGGCCTGGCACAAAGCCAAACACAGTGGAGCAAAGGAGAAAGCCTCCACCGACAGGCATGGCAAATTGTGACGCTTGTGCCTGGACGAAGCGACGACATCTACAAAATCCTCACTCAACAAGGGATCAGGCGCAACCACCGATTCCCCAACCTAACATCAAGAAATTGTTGAGGAAGAGGACAAGCGGCCACCAAGAGGCAACACCAACAGGAGACATCCCTCACCGATTCCCCCGCCTACACTTGGACCATCACCCCGCTTTCCTCCCCTCGTCACGGTCACTAAATCTCAGCAACCCCCCTCCCATTCAAAAGAATTTGCCCCTCCCACACTTGTGCGAACAGAGAGGTGTGGTGTACGGCGTACCCTGCATGACCTGTGACACCAAGTGTAATACCCTCCTAGCCAAAATTTGAGAGCCCATTACCAATACCCGCAAAAGCAAGAAATTTAGTGGCATTCCCCAGTATCGCTAACGCAAAAAACACCAGATTGTGTGGAAAAACACCCAACTGTTCATGAATTCCAACTCCAAACATGACAACCACCTTCAATCAATTGGCATAAAACATTTCTCACACAGCCAAATTCCGCATGAATCTGTGTGGAGCTCCCGTTGATGGAGTGGAACAGTCTGTGAGGCCTAAATTATGTGACTAACTCGACATGAAATTGGGCCTCCTTGCAGGCACTAATGTAGAGATCAGTGTTGCTGCCATGACAGCGCCAGATTCAAATTCAAGTGAGCCATGACATAACGACTTTTATAAGGGTGTTGGTGAAGTCTGAAAAAGGTGAATGGGACTGGTATTCACCGAAAGTTTACGAATAACATTAGTGAATGTTCATTGAGGTGGAGTAGTGTTATTTCGGTTTCAAGTAAGTCATTTTCCACTGTAAATGGCGTTTGCCTGTTTTTTAATTGTTGCAATACGGTTGTAATTTCTTAATGTTGGCGTTATTTAAAAGTCTAATTTGCAGCATTTGTTGTTGATGTCCCAAAATTCATTTTGAGCCTTCGTTAGCCAAGTTTGGTCGAGTAGTTAATTAACAATCATTATATTGTGAGGTCGCTACCTTTGCCCATGCTTTGCTGCTTTTGCGGCAGGTTGGCGACACCGTATTAGAATCCCATTGATTTTCATCAGCACTGGAATTTGAAAGTGTGGGGACCTAGCCCAAAACAGTTATGGCGGAGGGGATACAAAATCATTGCACATGCGCATTGATCACTACCACAGAAAATTCCAGCAATTTCGAGATTAATTGTGCAAGAGGATATGCTCTGGTATAAAAAGAGGTCCGGTCCGGCAAACATCAGCTTCGTCTGAACACCTGGGCCAGGGGCCACTAATGTTGGCCAGTAGACCAATTTTCTTCTACAAAGAAAGCTGGTAAGGCGGGTAAATTTAGTGTAGTTAGAATAGATTAGATTTTGACCATTGAACTAGAAAATTATTTTGAAGTAACTTTAAATAATTTTAAACTGGCCTCGTTTGGTTATTAAGTCTATGATGAACTAGCAGTAAAAGTCATCTCGGCGTATTTGTACGGTTTGTAAGGTTCCCTTCCTAAAAAACCGGCTTTTATTTTCTGCTTTCAAATAAAAAATTCGAAAATTACATTCTAAAGATAAGAACGCAAACACAGCACATCATACGATCCTGGCTTAGATTGTTGTTTCCCCTTACGTTTCATGAAAAAAAGTCTCTCCCGCAGGAGTACAATAATTCGCTTGTACTACTGATAAATACTGGTCATGTTATTACTTTAACTAAAATTCTAACTTAAAAGATTCTTGCTGTTGTAAACTAAAGGCAACTTTAAATGGACACAGAGCGGAATACTGTTCATAAACATCAAAATACCAGGGCCTCCTGGTCGATTTCAGTTGCTACTGTATTGCCTAACCAAAATATACATTACCTGCAAATTACGGCATTCCTTCTTGCAATGCATTCTCCCCTAGAGAAGAAGAACTTATAGGTCTATGCCTGCCGGCTCGGCAGCCTCAGCGCACATACGTGACACGCTCCTCCTATAAATGCTCCAGTGCCAGACCTAGTTGCATATTTAGTGCCTCTCAATTGTTACGATGGTAACACGAGAGGGGGGGGGGGGGGTGCAGGTAATGTATATTTTCGGTTAGGCAATAGAAACCAAAATCGACCAGTTGCCCCTGGTATATTGATGTTTCTATATGCCAACGAAAATGTACATTACCTGCAATTTATAGCATTGCAGTAGACCTCGTCACAAACGGTGGTGGGCCCATCGTAACGAGTGCCCTAGAGTCAACAGACTCCAAGAACCTGAAGCGAAGGAAGAACAACGAACAATTAAACTCCTAGCAATATGGTGTTGTTCGACCAGGACCCTTAACGCCCGATCTCGTGAGACGCAATCCTCTAGTCGTGAATGGTGAAAACATTTTAACATTCGCTGTTGTCTATTGACACAACGCATGTTTGAATAACCATTTACCACGACATGAAAAGCATGCAAATTTTAAAAAGTTGAGAAACGGAATGCTCACAGGCTCAGAGGGGGGAAGAATCAAACAGCTGAAGCCAGAAATGGGCAAGCTGAATTACCTTCAGATTCCAAGGCGTCAGGATCTCCAGGAAGGCAATCTTACGAGGGCTGAACCATATACGCGACATCTTTTTTCTGGCAGTAGTAGGAGACGAGGCGAAGTAACACAGCAACAGGACGCAGCAGAGTCCAATCAGAAGTGACGAAGGTGAGACATCGAAGGAGGTGATGGACAGCCAAAGTGGTGGTCCGTTGAACGTTGAATAGTCAAGAACCCCCGAGTTCGCAGGCCTTGCACTACATTTGGATGGAGTCTCCTCTCATTGGTGGGTGTTTGATCCTTCCTGGATAATTGGTCCGCCCTAAAGTTGACTGACTGCGGTTGACAGAGTCACTAATCTGGTCAGCAAGTCGATATGGCCAATGATTCTACAAATTTCTCTCACCGTGATCGAGCCCTTGGTGAGAAAGTCCGCTAACACCCTCTGTACAGTCTTCCGCCTGTCTTCTGCTGGTTTCACCAGCAATTTTTCCAGGTCAAATTCGGCCTCGAAGAAGGTGATCTGTTGCTCTGGCTGAAATCTTGACTTTTTAAAATTTATGCCAAATCCCAGTCTCATTAACAGGTTGCTGGTGAATGACATGTTAGCAGCATCATTCTGCAGGGACTGAGAATGCACTGCAGATTTGCCAGTCGTCTAGGTATGCCTGTGCCTTCCACGCTCTTCCGGCGTAGAAACACTAAAACTGGCCAAAGAACCGATGTAAATGCATGGGGGGAGAGGAGGGGGGTATGCTGTGCAGAGCCTAAATGGAATTACTTTAAACTGGCATATTTTTCCCGCACCGATAGCCGGAAGAATTTGAAGGTGGACAGAGGAAGAGGGATGTGAAAATAATGTGCACTCCCCCTTCATTAAGGATTCCCAGATGGAGTCCAGTGTCTCCATCTGTAAGTGCTCCTTCTCGATGACACCATTCAGATATCTGAGGTTGATGATAAATCTGGACCCTACGGATTTCATCGGAATGATCTGCCTGGACCTTACAAGCCTGGATTTCCTGGAGCGATCCGCTGGATGGCTTCCTTCGTCACCGGTTCTTAATGGTACAAGAGTTCTTTGGACACCTGCCTGGTCAGCATCAGCAGAGATCAGAATGGTTGTCGATAACCACCTGAAATGACTGATAAGACAAAGGAGTCGTTCATCACTATTTCCCATTTCGTAAATACATGCTTTGCTTACCTCCCACCATAAGAAGGCGGCGGAGCGGCCCGAGAGATTCGTTTTCAATGGTACCCTCCTCTGCCACTAGTCCCGTGGGGATTGTTTGGGGTTTTGTTCTGACCTTCCTGTTCAGTTCTGGAGAAACTACCTCTTATTCCACCTCTACCTCTTGGGCCAGAATAAGGATTGCACCCCCTCCCCCCTCTTTTTGCGGGGTCCTTGCACATGATGCAAGTTTTCGAAAAGGGAGCTTCAAAAGGGAATTCCCCATAATTTTGCGTTCCCTGCCCTATGTCTTTCCTTGACGGTGGTTTCGATTATTCCTTCTATTCCTGGGTAATTTCAAGGAGGTGTTGAAAAACTGAACTGTACAATGGAGTGGCAGCAGTCGAGTATTTCCCCAAGGTATTCTTCAGAATGTTAGGTCCCCCTGCAAGTAGCATTCCTCCCGGAAAGAAAAGACTGCCCACCTGGTCCAGTTCATATCGTTGACATGCTTCCCCTTGTTTCACGAATGAGACAGTCTTCTAAAAACAAATTGTCCCAGTCTTTTTCGGGGGCGTTCAGAGAGGACTTCAAGGCCGAGGCTCAGCCGTGTTAGTCCTGCAACCATATCAGCCTGAGAAAATGCACGGAGACTCAGTCGTTGAATTTGCTCTCCAGTCTCGAACTGTTTAGTCAAGGTCCTGATTGTGTAAGGTCATTGTAGACAGGAATCGTAGTCCATGAGAATCTTTTGTAGTATTTCGGCCTACGGGAAGGTCTGTACAAGCAAGCTTAAGGGCTCCCAAAATGTCAAAAGCCAAACAAGACATACCGTAACTTTTTTTTTTCTTTTTGTTGTGTCTAGGAAGATTCTTCCCCACTTTGAAAGGCTTTCCCCCTCTCTGATTACACCTCAATTCAAGCACTGACCTAGACAACATCTAAAGACCACTTAACTCTATAAGTGGATTGCCTGCTTGTATTTTTATCTTACAGGAGAAAGTCAGGGAAAGCCATAAAAAACAATGCAGTTTAGTGTTACGCAATGGTATTGTTAAATTTGTTACTAATTTCTTAATGCTGTATCACCACAAATTGGCTTAGTTGGTAGCAGAAGAGTAATAGAAGACCATTACACAAAGTTCAGGATTGCAACTTGAAAGTAGAAGACAACTATAACAATAAAGTGTCATGCAATAGTGCTACTTAGCTGAAAGAACTGTCCATAGGTTTTGTCTCCCTTAAGATGCATTGGTAAAGAAAGACAGCCTGGAATAGTAGTTTGTAGTGTTTGATAGCAGTAAAACAATAAAAACCAGTGTATCTTAAAGGAGAGTGGCTATAAAGCGAGTTAAACAATGCAAGGCGGCACAATTTGTGGAGCTGGTGCCCATCTTGAAAATGTTTGGTACCCTATACGTATCTTCTTCAATACATTTTTTAAGAATGTCAAAATTTGTATATTTCTTCGCTATCATGATCACAACAAACCTGCCAAAAATCTTAAAAGATCTAAAATGCGATGTAAAAATAGATGTAGTTTTTGCCTGCCACGTATGTCCAGTGGGTCTTAAATATGTTGTTGAGAAAAACTTACTGCACTACGCCACAACAATGAACAGCAAACTTGTCCACTTAAATTATGAATAAAGGATGGCGTCCACCTTTATCGGAAGCTTCAGTACCAAACGATACGACCATTACATAGCGTCATATGCTTTTGAATTTTCCGCATAAGCATTGGCACCACTCATCTTTATAGCGTGTTCAAACTGTGACCTACACTGCCATCCAAGTTACTTAGCACGGTCACGCCTCATCAGTGATCAATGTTGGAGTATGCTGGGGGTACAATGTTCATGAAGGAGATGCTTGCCTTTGGAATTGTTTGATAGTAATAGATTTAAAACCTCGTAGGTGGGCATCGTTGTGGGTGTTGGAATGCAAAAGTAGCAGATGACGCTACGTAACGGACATATCGTTTGGTACTGAAACTTCTGATGAAGGCGAACGCCGTCCTTTATCCACCAAAAATTTATGTGAACAAGTTTGCTGTTCATTGTCATAGCATAGTGTACGTTTTTTTGGCTTTTGGTTCCTGCTTCCAGGCTTGATTGTCGAAATTTTTTTTCTCCGTGCCAGTTGTGCCGATCTGGTATGCCCCGAGGAAAGAGACCAAAAACAGTATATGCGTTTCACAGGATGCTAGACTCTGAACCCCTTTCTGATGACTTAAAACAACCCATATCTCCAGGATAGCTGCTCTCGATTTGTGCAACAACAAAATTTTTTCTCTCTTAATTTCGGAACGGTGTTAGTAGCTCCAAGCCTTACGTCTTGCGTCCACTTTTGGGGGATGGTAAACTGATTATATTTTTCTACGCCACAGTAAATCCAAACACCGATTTTTTCCATTAAATACAATAAAAAATAAAATGCTTGGTTGCCTGGTGCTTCAATTTTCTATTTCGCCTGTAAACCAAATATTTTTGTGTGCGGTCCATTTGACTTTAAAACTAGCCCCCACATTGACTATCTGATGGAAATTAAAAACAAAAGAAACAGCTGTTGAAAATAATGCAGAATTATTCCAGTAAAAATACCGTAGCGGTTTTTACTCTGAAAGTTCACATCGAAAAAATGTCAGTACTTACAGTCCGGCACACCCACACACGGCGTCGCGTATTTCTCCAAAATCAACTTGTCATTTAGGCAGAATCGTTTTCCTCGCACTTCGACATGTAGCTTTCCTCGCAAATTGGCAGGAGAATCGTCTGGGTAATACTCAAAGAAGGCAGTTGTGTACTCTACAGAGAGACAAAACTTAATTCAACATTTGAAAAGAAATGACGAAAATAACATATTGGAATTTAACCAACAAGTGCCATCATTTAAACTATTACAGAATCTCCCTTTCCATTTTTCCTGCGTAGCAACGCTGGTTCACAATGTATCGCGGCGTAGCTCCACCCCCACCCCACAATTTTAACAAAGTAAAACAGTATTCTCACTGCTCACCCACATAAAGCATTCATTCCTTATTTTGGCAGCTTTCCAGCTTTGCCCAAAGGGGAAAATCATTTTAATGCTTATCGTTCATGGCTTCTACGTTAAGCCATGCAAAGTTTGGTTGACAGGCTCGTGCAGGTGCCTTAAATTATCACGGGGTCAGAATTTTTTATATTCATCTTGGTCCATCCACTAAAAATCATATTTCTGCCAAATTTTGACATTCCAATATACCATTTTAACCAGCTCGAGACGAGCCTTTCAATGGTGCTAATTTCACACCTCTATCTCAAACCACTAAGAAGTTACGTGCAAAAAAATTAGAAAAAACACTGAATACTAGATGACAAATAACTTATTAGTAACATATATTTTTTTAGGCTTTCTACACACATTTTCAGCTTTACTTGTTGAAAAATGTGGTCAGTTAAATAAAATAAAATGCCTGGTTGCCTGGTGCTTCAATTTACAACCTTCCCCATAAACCAAACAATTTGTGGCCTTGTATTGAAAAAGTAGCAAAACATAAGCAAAACTAGTGCCTTGTCGGTTTCAGTTTTTACGAATCGGTTCGATTATTTTTTTTTTTTTTTTACAAAGGAGGCCTCAGTATCAGTTTCGTTGTTCAAATGAACGTGTTGTATAATGAATTTTTAGTCACAAAAATGTCCCGACGATCCATGAATGACGCTATGTTGACGTTTTCTCATGTGCGTCAGTTTTGATCGATTGTTATGTCCAGGAACACTAACCTCCAACAGGAGCGGGATTGCCCTTGCATAAATGGTGGAATTATTGTTTTTGAAAATGCTTTATTTTTTAAAATAGAAATCGGAAAAAGGTACTTGTAATTTTTCATTCGCATTTGTTTAATAATCTAGTTGAACACAAAGCTTCAACGTAGTGATTGATGCACAATTCCTGGTGAATTATTTGCGGGTAGCAATATTTAATCCACTGCGCTGACCAAGGTGCCTAACGATCGCGAACGATGTAAACTACCACAACGTTCAGGGAAATATTTAACAATTCCAGTTACCTTAAAATACCTTTAGCCATTATATTTGGTGCTTATGCTTTTTGCTTAACAATACTAACGTTGGCACAGTGCTGTGTAATTGAGCATTCACGAAAGAGATGAAATTTCTCCCGCTCGTTGTCGTGGCAGTCACAGTTATTGTCTGCTACCGCCATTTCGGACAAAGCCGTCCAATACTTTGTTTAACGATATTATTTTATTTATAAAAGACAACAGTTAGTTTTTTATAGTTAAACATCCCTGCAAAGACATATATGTGTGCAAAGTTGCCTTTAACTTATTCATACCAGCTTTAAAAAAAAAAGAAACAAACCAGTTTTTAAAACATGTCCGATTCGGTTTCGGTTTACTATAAGTAAAAACCGAAACC
>JAHWFP010090940.1:9843-25032 GCA_023313725.1 Lithobius niger
TTGGAATGGCGCACCACTCCTTGCGACGCATTAACTTGAACACTTGGGATGATGCACCACTCCTCGATAAATACTGCGTCCGAATCCTGGAAATCATACCACGTAATATCCAGGTAGGCCAATTCGCTAGTTCTTTTCTCCGCACAAACACCCAAAAGAGTGACATCTTTCATGGTTAACTGCTTCAGCCCAAAGCCTTGGGAGGATGAACAATCCTCAAATATCTTGCTACTGATGTAAGATCCCAAATGGCGATGCAACACCGTGTAGGCGTCCTCTATCGAAACAAACCCTTCACAAACAGTTTAACCAACGGCACTTTGCAACTGCATCACTTCCACAGCCATCGTGATACTTCGACAACACTGCCAAATAAACCACAACACTCTGACACAACAGTCTCTGCGACAAATCCGCACATCCGCACCGGCACCTCCGCTGGTTCCACATGACACAAGTCCACATACAAACATAACCCTTCTGAATCGCTTACTTAATGTCTGAATAAACAATGGCTATGGCCACCTGAGAAAGTCTACGCACAGCTTTGGGGTCTATTGCCCCACTAATGTCAGTCTAAAGAAAGAAATTTCTGTCTCGCAGAACCCTGGTCCAGCTGACCGATGGTAGCCTCAATGTCAATGCCATGCATAGCCGTGTAGTGGCGCAACCTTGCGTCCACTCACGAAATAAAATTAGGAGAACCCAAAACCATGACGGCCCCTGCTTTAGCAGAACCTCCCTTTCCTGGTTGTGAACCATTACCACATTTCACCACCCCCGGGTCCGCCAACTCCTGCCTCGCCGGGGGGGAAAACCACATCTCGCCGATTGCACATTACGCCTCAGCAATGCCGTCGCCCGAGTTGTCGCTGCGACCTCCTGCTGTACTTCCCTTTATAAATCGAGCAATGGTACACCAAACATATCAATCAAGGTTAGGGGTCGAGCCAACAACTCCACTCAGCAAAAGCAAACTACATTCGTTCCCGTCGTGTTTTGTTAGCCAACAACGCCTGAATTTGCAAGGTCGTGGTGCCCACCACAATCTGAGAGTGCTACATCTTCGAAGTTCTCGTATTCAAAGCTTTAAACAACGGCAGCAAAACTTGAGAAAGGTCAGTCTGCACCGCCATCGTTGCAATGTCTCCCACCACTAATAAAGGGGGAGGGGGGTGCTTGTTGCGGAAGCCAAGAGAAGCAACTGTGCTGGATCATAAAGTTGTGGATCGTAAGCTGTGTTCAAGGACTCTCCGAACCCCGTCGCACATAGGGCCTACCAATCGTCACCAGCGATAAAGCAGGCAATTGGCAAGATAATTGACAAGTTACTGGCAGACAAGCTGACTGAACAATCCAAAAGTGCATCCGTCTACACCTACCTGAAAAGACCTACTCAAGCAAAGTACACTAGTATCTTAAATGTTCGTCCAGCCTTCCACTGTTACTTACTGTTGGTACTAATAACTGGCATTCCAAATTCATCCTCTTCGATCAAAGATTCAAAAGAAAGTGACGACGGGATGTAACTCAACATAATTCTAGAATATAAAATGCGACATTGGAAATTTCACAATGGTTTTTGCATGCGAAATCTTGAAATCTTATATATGTTGTACGGGCACTAGCTACTGTAGATTTAAAGAAGAAACTAATTAACACCACATCCTTAAAGTGACGTTTTACTCTTAATACTCAGAATCAGAATACTGAAATCAAGCTGTTGTCATCCACAGAGATCTCTAGACAGGCTGTTTAGCCCTTGTTTGGGCTCGTTACTAGAGAATACTTTGTGGATGAGAGCAAAGGCATGTTTTGTTGGTGGTACCGTAAATCGTGTATTAAAAGCCCAGTTGAAGCTAAAGCCCACCCCTTAAAATGCTGTAAAGTCAAAATCATGAAATTGTGGAGTTAAAACCCACCCCTCAAATTGTCGTTTTTCTACGAAAAATTACCTAAAAGTTATATGATGTGAATAAAGATAGTACTGCTTGCTATGTTTACTGCCCTCTTCTCCCTCCCTGTAGCAATAGTGGACCCTTCCTTTAGCTCCTAGCACCTGCATAAGGCCTGGGCATCTCTCACCTAAGCCTTCTCCCTTCTTCACAGCAATTAAAAGGATGTAAAAATTGGTCTTTCAGAGATCGTTCAAAAGCTTTGAATTTTCTGTAATAGATGTCCAGAAAGGTTAGAAAATTGATAATGATTTGATTTAAAGCCCACCCCCCTATTTTTACCAAGTTAACTGCATAAGTCCATGGGTGTTTAATCCACGATTTACGGTATTTTAACAAGCACAAAACAGAAATGGTTTCAGCATGCTAAAGAGCAGAAACTATTGCTCGTTTGGAGCTCCCTTGTATTGAATGTTAGGCAACCAGATTTCGGTCCAGAAACGTGCCTTTCCTCTCATCCACAGAGTATTCTCTACTGATGAGCCCCTAGAAGGGTGAAACAGTCCGTCTAGAGATATCTACGGGTGAGAAATGAAGGAAAAAAGCACCGAAATGTGATTTGAATGAATAAAAGCTTGTAAGGTGCAACGTGTATACAATATTTTCGCAACGTTTCGGGTCTTAATGCTACCCTTTATCAAGCGTAAAATAACAAATTAAAAATTTTTTGGGTAGAACTCAAGTCATATTAAAAAATACACAAGAAACAAAATCCAACTAACACCAACGAAAACACAAAGCACCAGAAGGACCTAAGACCGGTTAAAAAACCGGGCAATACGTAGACCCACAGCCTACCTGCCAAAGCAGGCAGTCTGTGGATAGTGAAGGAAGCCAGGTGGTTTATATACTACCTACCCCTAGCAGGAAAAATCTTCAATCTTTAATTCTGGTGCTTAGTGTTTCGTTGGCGTTGGTTGGATTTTGTTTCCTGTGTATTTTTTAACATGACTTGAGTTTGTACTCCAAAAATTGTTAATTTTGTATTTTACACTTGATAAACGGTCGCATACAGACCTGAAACGTTGCGAAAATATTGTATACATGTTGCACCTTACAGGCTTTTTATTCATTCAAATCTACGGGTGAGAGCAGCTTGATTTCAAGTGATCACTTGCCATTCATAGGCCTAGATTTGGGTGCCTAACATTCGGTTGAATGGATGGAACCCAAAAGAAACCGTAGTTTCTGCTTTTTAGTTGCTGAAACAAGTCTGGTTTTGTGGTTGTTAAAATCGAAATTTTATGTAATATGTTCCCACTCCAACCTGCAATTTGTACTAGTATTATTGGATGGCTCTTAAAAAAAAAGCATAAAAAGTAAATAAATTCACTTCGACTGGATCACACAACCTAAAAGAGCATTTAAAATTTTGTCGGAGTTATTTAAAACCACACATGGTCAACACTTACTTAGTTCTGTTTTTGTCCGACACTGACTGGTAATCAATCTGCAATTCCAAAATGTTAATAATTAATTTCTTATTATTGCAATGCAAGTCATTTATAAGAACAGTTTGGCTTCATTGGCTCTAGAACTTTATCTATTGATATTTGTGTTACAAATTGGCCAAGCTGATACGAGCACCATCTTAGAACTCAAACCCTTCCCTTGATTGTTCTTTTATATCTGTGCTTTATCCCGTCCCCTTGATTGTGTTTTTCTATCAGTGCTTTACCCCTTCATTGACAGTGCTCTCTATCAGTGCTTTATACCCCTTCATTGACAGTGCTCTCTATCAGTGCTTTATATCTTTTTTGTGTCACCAGACAACTTTGAAGCGAGTCCGAAGTGCAAGCTGAGGAAAAAATAACAATTTTAACGCACACCACAAACTTAGTGAAGGCTCTGAACAAAGTGAACAAGAACAGCCTAGTAGTCAGATTGGTAGGTTACTAGCCAAGTAGACGTCAGATCACATCCCACAATCGACCAAGGTACAGTATTGGTCAATGAATCTGAACAATTCTTTGCCACATAAGCATTGATGCAGAGCTTTTTCCTGGATGAAACTCCATCCAGGAAAAATTGTTTGTGAATTGTTACCTGAGAAACTTGCTTCATTCAACTACCAACAATGCACGTTCTATTTCAACAATGGAAATATGTTTGCACAAACGTTGGCATCTACCAGGAATGATTCAACTGTATGCAAAATTCAGTACAACATTTGAAGTGTTCAAAATTCAATGTCTAATACTGTACATGTGGGACTTGACAGCGTTATCCCACAGGTTCTTTAAATTCGAACTACGCACAAATTCAAATTTGTCTCAACACTCTGAACAGTATCGCAAATTTTCGACAGATTATGTTCATTGTTTGACACAACATTTAAACTACGAGAGGCAGCCGCAGACAAGGAAAGGTGTTTATCTCGTCCCAGGAGATGAGTGCAATGGTTTTACATTGGTAAGACAAGAAGAGGAATCCCGATTAGAATCAAAGAGCATGTGTCCGACACCACCAAAAACAGCATCGCAACTTACTGCAACCCTGTTGATTTTGAATTCCGCAAATTACAGGCACCTAAGGGCCCTGGAGTCATTAGCAATGAAGCATTTCGAAAAAGCGATTGCTCGACTTATGAATCTACAGCCTCAATCCAACCATGTGATACAATACACAGGGCAACAACAACTCGCAGACAAGCTTGAGAGCAAATGGAAAGTGGAAAGTAGGCCTAATAACACCGGAGGCCACACCAAAAACCACCGGTTTCAAATGCAACAAGACAAGATGGTGTAAACCCAAAACTTTCGTTACCAAGTGTTGCGCCCAATGAAGACGGACAAGCAGTACGATAATAACAAACGGAAAAATCCGCTAACCGGTGTTTACTACTTTTACTGTGGCGATTCGATGACATTATTAGAAAAATTACGCTATTACCACACTAGGAGTCTGTGGTAGTCCTATCACTTTCTTCAGAAGTAAAAATGAAGCACAAAAACATTCGATGATCACCTCATTTTGAAATTTGCGTTGCTAACCATTGATCTATATATAGTATGCACTTGTTGCATCTGGGTTTGTCACTTTTGGCCGAGTTTCACTTTCAGCTCCGGCCTGAGCAAGCGTTCAATGTTGAGATAGGAAGGCCCTTACATGTTCCTGAACGGCACTTCCCTTTCCTTGAACTGACTTATAGCAATGGATTCGAGGGCTCCGAGGCGCAAGTCCTTGAAGGTGTTGGCTCACAGTAAGGTAAAAGTGTCGCACCACTTGATGGGATGTTGCAGATTATCAATGCAGTGGAGAGTGATCCCATTCCTACTGTCTTCCTGTGCTGTTGCACCCTAGTCCTCCTTAAGGCGAACCTGGAGGCGTCTCCGCGTCTTACCCAAATACACCGCTTCACACCCACTACAGGGAACACAATACACAACTCTCTCTCGGTGAAACGAGGGCCCTGGAGAGGAGACGCTGGTTGCTCCGGGGGTGGGGGGTTAGGGATGGAACTCTCGTTCACGCTTGCTCCTGGTGAAGTAGGGATGACTGTCATCGTGACATTGTTGAGGAAGGGTTGAGGAGGTGGGGCCTGGCGGGATGATGGGTGGGGCCCTGTGCTGCGTTGGAGGGTTGATACGAGGTCTATCCGAGGGTCTCGACCGAAGAAGCTTCTTAAGGTTCGGGGGAATCGGCGAAAACATCTAACGTCCTGCTGGCGTGGCACTGCATGGATATCCTCACTCTTCTCCCTGGCAAGAAAGTGAAGACTTTCATAGGACCACTTCTGTCCTTCTCAGCAACAGACTTAAAAAAGAACCGTGTAAGGCATTCTTGATCCAGCTGATCCAGGGTAGTTAAGAAGAAGGAACCTGGTTTTCACCTCTGGCAGGTAAGTCGTTGCAGTCTTGCGATCAGAGGAGTGCCTGACAATCCTCCCCATCTCATTGTCAAAGATCGACCTACGTGATGAGTTACCTTGGGTCTTGTTGGTCTAGAAGCCAGTCGAGTATGACTTGATGCTTCGGGTGGCTTGAGTTGAATGGCATTGTCCAGATGCGAATTGTCGTCTTCCTGTAGGTTTGGAAGATGATCGTTCCCTCACACCTGGTCAGGGGGACATCAAGAAATGGTAAGCTCACATCTTGCTCTGCTTCATGAGTGAATTGGAGATGCTTATGCCAATCATTAAGAGCTGGGTACCTATAGAAGCTGTTCTTGCTTAAGTGCTGCCAGTGTGTCGTAGACATACCTATTCCGCAGTCTCATCTCACTGAAGTTGAGCACCATGAAATCATCAACCTCTTGCATCACCAGCTCGGCAAGGGCTGGCGACCAGGAATAACCCAATGGAGTCCCTGTCGTTTGCCAGAAAAAGTTGTTTTTAAACCCGACGTAAATGGAGGCGATGATGCATTTAACATGAATCCGACCAGGCTGTATTCGTCCTTGTCAACCTCTAGTCTCTCTGCAGTTTTATCAAGCATTTTTAGCAGAAGGTGGTGTGGGACGCTAGGAAATAAAAGCTTTGACATCGAACGAAACCTTCGTTGAAGAGGTCGGTAAGGGGGATTGACAGGTTTGACTTTCCGCAAGTCACATCAAAGAAACCATTTTTTCCAGCCTGGTGAAGTAGATTCTCAAAGTAGATACATAAATTCTCTGATTGCTTTGCTTGTGATTCTGACGGCTTGTTCTTCAAGAATTCCTGCCTCCTTGAGAAGTCTGTAGTAGCCACCTGTGAAGGTTCAGGCCGCTGGTGTTTGGGAGAAGCTGGCTTCCTTTTCCTTGTGATAGAAGGTCTGGGTTATCATGAAGACTTCTCGGGCTGTCGATTAGAAGTTTCAGAAGCTGTAGGACCCACAGAACTGACGGCCAGTTTGGAGGTATTAGCCGGAAGAGACTTGGGGGTTGATTCTGTTTTCACTACTAACCTTAAGGTAATACAACAAACTTCAGCGGTCATTGCAACTCCTGTTAACTTCACTGCACACCAACTTTCCAACCTCAAAAAATTTAAACAGATTTCCGTTCTGTTTTCTTTGTTAATATTATTCCTCGTTTTCTACATGTCTGCAAACAAGTGTTTATCTCAGGCATGAGAGTGGCCTTGAACAAAAAAAGCTTTAAAGTATTTTTGAGCAAAAAAAAAATAGGACTCTTTCCATGTTTTGTATTAATAATGGATAAAAGCTGAACATTTTAAGGTTAAGGATGCTTTTAAGATTCACCTAACTTTAAATGGAAGACCTGCCATAAGCTCAAAACTAAAGTCGTACGTACCAAAAAATAAAAAACCGGAAACTTACTGAAAATGTTGCTCAGTGCAATAAAGACTGAAATCAGCTAATTAGCTGAAATTCCTCATGCCCGTTATCTTTACAAATTATGGAAACAGTGTTTCGACGACTGAAATACGTAATCAAGGTCAGTTTCATTTGCATCACCGGTTCGCCCCAGCATTCTTAACTTGAAGTTATATAACCACACATGCCGTTTGTGCAATACTATGGGAGTTCCCCGTAGCAGAAATCTGCGTGACGCACGACAATTTCTGTCGTTTTGCCAATTTTGGGCCTATTTTGACATTCCAATACACCATCATAATCGTCTCGACGAGACCTTTCTGTTGATGGAAGAGCCAGATTAATAGAATAAAGCACTGAAAAGTTATTCAATTAAAACCTATAAACATATTGGTAACTATATGAAAAAAAAACAAATTAGCTGCAGACAATTTTTTTCTGACAGTTGGTGTTGCAGACATTTGCAAAAATTTCTGCTTCTGGGTGGGAGTTAATCTCCTACTTTCGTCAAGGCGAAAGATTCTGTATACGCAAAAACGTATTATCCAACAGCTAATACGAAGGGTACTGCGCCGATAAATTCTGTAACTAAAGCATACATATTTTTGCAAACTGAAAATTCATAGCAGGAATCTAGCTTACAGTAATACATTTGTAACAAAGTATCCTGGTAGTAGAAAGCATACCGGGGTTGTTTCCATTTGACTTAAGAGAATACTGGGAGTCTTTCTGGTGTCAAGTAATGCTCTCTTCTCCAGCGGCAGTGGAGTAATATCTTTACCCGCTTCATCAAAGACTGAGCACTGTTTAAAAACAAAACTATATAATTAATTAACAAGCTCAGGTTAGTGAAAAGGTTACGAGCCAAAAATGAAGACAGGAAAACGTAATGTTTCCGGTTATATACAAATGCAAAAAATAATAAACATACGTTGACACACAATACTTTGCGCGTCAGTCCAGTACATAGTACCAGGGTTTTGATGTCACAAACTTCAATCTTTACTCTTCCTACCAAATAAACTCACAAAAAAAAAATCTCTAGTCCGCTAAAAATTAATTAAGTGGTTCTCGAGAATGGTGCTAAAACAAAACTGACGCGAGCGGTGTTTTTCTTTTTACGTTTTATTCACGATTTTTCAGATGTGGGCAAAGGCTTTTGTTTTTTATCAAACAAAACAAAATCGGTAGCTTACATCACATGGTGAACGTGTTAAAGTGTGAAAAAAGTCCTTAATTAGATCTAAATTTTTAGTTGTGACATGCCTCTCAATGACCCTTAGACTAGTTTCGAGGGGTTCATGTGAATGGAGCAAAAAAAGCTGATGTGGTCATCCGGCTCCAAGAAATGTTTGATGAAAGTGCTGATGTGTGATCGGAATTTTTATTTTTAGACAGTGCCGTAAAAAACGTTTCATGTGCTGAGAAAAAACCCACGCGTGCACTCCCGAGAACCACTTCATGAATTTTTAGCGGACTTATCAAGTACACACAATCATAGGATTGAACCCTATTTTTTTTCTTGGTTGCCTAGGTTTTACTAGCTGCAATAGTACAAAAAAAAAAACGAATCGTGTCATGTGAGCAGAGCTTATTCCTGGTGCCAGTGGTTATTGTAAAGGGCATGTTTGTTTTAAACAATGGCTGCAGTTTCCAATGCTAACCGCAAGTAAACCATAAGCATTGGAAACTGTCGGCACTGTTTAAAACAAACATGCCTTTGCAATGACCAGGCACTGTTTCGAAAACTCCCAACGCAGAGTTTGCCCATATAACTACGAGCCCGTGCTTCGGAACAACAACAAAAAAGTGTAAACTTAACAAGATTGCCCTTGTTGGAGTTAAAATTTTTGTCATTTAAGCATTTAAGATGAATTAATTGTTCTTAGTGAAAACAACGCTCGTCATATTACTGTGAAAGTTCGTCAAATTAGAGTCACAATTCCCCGGGTTGAAAACATCATTGGAAGGGACCTAAAACAACAGCTTGGCCGACAGTGGAAGCTTGACGAGCTAGTGAACGCGCTGCCCACGAAATACGGGAGGCTGCGAGGAGCGGAAGTTACGAATTCGTAGCAGACGATGTAGGAGGTTAGGAATTCGTAGCAGACGATGTAGGTGTAAGGAGGCAGATACGTTGTCAAAAGTGCCTGAGGAAGATGGCAGTTTGCCATTGAAAATTCGCAAGACACTGAAAGTGTCTTCGTTGTGAAGTTTAGCGGTAATATTCTCCATAATTCTCGGAATTGTGATTCTAATTAATTGTTGCCAAGAAGAATTTTTTTTAAAGAAAGATTGTATTCTCCCAGACTCTTCTAAAAAAATAAAAGAGACAAAGACAGTAATACAGACAGAGACGCACGCTGTTAACAAACATATTTAAAAGTGTTGGACGAAGAACAGTCTTGTGGAATACCAGAAACACTAGGAAACCAGAAAAAAAAAAGAAAAAAAAAAGAGAACCCGAAGTGAAAGTTTTATAAAAGGTGTATCTGCAGTGGTTTCTCTTCAAGCCACTATATCACCTTGAAAAGTTAATCTTCGCTCAGTGCCAAGTGGGTCTGTGAAATACGTAAAAACGACTTTATTGAACTATGAGCAATCCAAGTGGCATTTTGTTTACAGGACACTGTAAATTCACTTTGTATGACCGATGTAGGGATTTTTTTATGAAATGTTGGAGCTAGGCAAACTGATCTACATTTACCATTAAACCTCAGTGGGGGCCCCCCCCATATCTGCCTTAGAAAAAGACAGATTTATGAGAATGTAAATTGCTCCACGTCTTCTCAAATGTGCCATTTACCACTTGGTTTAGGTAACATGTTTGTGATATGGGAAGAAAAAACTCAAGCCAGACTGATCTCAATTTGTTTTAAGTCAATAGGTAAATTAGCAATAAAGTTAAAAAAAATTGCTTTCAAAACGTGGTTTGTCTTTCTCTAAAAGTATGCTTCATTGCTCTGATAAATGTATATTAAGATAAGAAGCAAAGTACTTGCTTTTAGACAAAAAATAAAATTGACTGGTCAACCTTGTAGAACTTCCAATAAGTCAATGAACTCATTTTCCTGCGAAGGAGAATAAAAAAATTCCAGACCGAATTCACTGAAAACCCAGCATGGATGCAACTAATCAATACATAGAATCATTAAGCTGCATACACGAGGATTTTTTCCATTTTTATTTTTATTTTCGTGGCGACGAAAGAGAGACACGTTGGCAGGAATGCTTAACTGAAAATAAATTTTCTACCCAAAGACGAACCTGTGTCAACTTACTTGTATCCTTCTCTCGTGAACCCTGTCAGTACTTGGTACACCACGCAATCGAAGTCGTGACGAGCTTCGAACCTCATCATGGGTTGGATTTGACAGTTTGTGACTTGTAGGCCCCATCGTGGCCGCACTTGGTGCCAGATCCTTGATGGACCGTTTCTTTGCAGGTCTGCGGCATTAAAGAAAATTATGTATGAAAATGGATCAATGGTTCTTAATACGTAACAAGTGCTAATTTTAAGGACAACCCGATGTTGGACGAGTTTCAAAATCATTCTCTTGAAACATTAGCAGTGGTCGTTGGTGCCATAAAACCCATTTGACCCAAACGGGCTAGTCGGTTAGGTTATACCTCCCGCTTCAACAATAGAAAATAAACTTTGGTGGTAGCTGACCACAGCATTACTGTTATTTAGTTTTCATTCCAATTGGAATTACCTAGCAAAAGTGCTTTTTTCGCCTTCTGGCACCATGGCAATTGTCATGACTACAACCACGGGCACCAAGATTGTCATGACTACAACACCCGTTATAGTGAAAAGCTCATTTTACCCAAGTGTAGAACTGACCACGCAAAGCGTAATTTCACCTACTTGGTTGTAAAAAATTGGAATTGCCTACCTCCAAGTATCAAGCAGGTAAAAAATAAAAAAATAAATACATGGGTATACTTTAAAACAGTCTTTTATACATCTCGATGAATAGCTATTTTCTCGCTGGTCTCTTCGTAGCATCGAGAATTTATATAAATTCCCAACCCTATGAATTCTTGGTAGCATTCAATGTTAAATTTGCTAATTAGACATTTCTTTCTCAATTGTAGGTTCTCATACTTACACATAGGTGTATACGTCCATAATTTTTTTAATACGTTTTGTTTCACCGTATTAAGCATTTACATACTGATTAGATCCTATTGCCCGTTTTGTATTTTCGTTACTATATTGTGTTTTGCAGGGGCGATGCTTGTAGGGTGAGGGTAATATCAGGAATAGATCTATATCCAAATCCATATTACCTTTGCTTGTAATGGCTTAGTTATTACAATAACTTGGGAGGTTTGACGATCTCGCAGCTGAAGAATAGAATAGAATTTTATTTTTATGTGAAAACATAACTAAGCGAAAACTACCGGAGGCTCTTGTGAACTTGTTTTACAGGGTAGAGCCCATTACACATGTCAAAGCACCAGAGACTAGCACTAGAATCGCTTTATTGGGGAGGCAGCAGTGGGGCAGCAATTTTAGCCAGAGGGGGGGGGGGGGGGCGAACCGAAAAATTCTACTTTTGCGGTCCCCCAACCCCCAAAAAAAAAGAATGAAATTAAAAATAACACGCTTGCAATTCTCTTTCTCACGTCCAACGTTCTCGACTGTTTTCTACACCATTTTTTTTTTGGAATATTTTTTAATTCAGCTGAAAATAAGATGATTTTACAACTCTCACAGTAACAACTATGCTCCATTCATGTATCATCAATTACTTCCTGTCACTGTGAGAAGAAACTAACGAGTTTTCGTAATAAGTAACCTGAATTTTCTTCAATTAATTACCACATGCAGGAGAAAATGCGGGGGAAAAAGCGGATGGTCTCGTTCATCGGTTCCTGCCACAAGCCCTTCTACAGCCCTTTACTAGAAGCAAGAATTTATAGGGCTTCTTGCTAAAAGCCATGCAGCTATCCATTTGACATAACCAGTAGCTAACGACATACCAAATTGTACAATTAAAATGGGGTCAGAATTGATTAAATAGTGGGAATATAAGTTGAATTTGGCGGCAGCAGCCATTCCCTGTCCACGACGCATCGACAAGCATCATTCAGCTGCGGGGACAGAAGAAACTTTCACTGGAAACATACTCTGGAATTATTTGAAAATTATTTGGAAATAATTATAGCAAGCGCAAACTTACACAACAGGCTGCATAACTGGATATCGCGCAAAAACAGGTGTTTTAATCAAAGAAACAACAACTGAGTATCAACTACATCAAAAGCGAAATTAACTTTTGACTCGAAAACCCAAAACCAGTGCGTGATTGCATACATATCGTCGTCATGGTTTCCTAGACGACTGGGGCCCGACCACAAGGAAATCAGGACCAGTACGCAATGGGTTACAAAGATTTACCAACAAGCAATTTGGTACCTGTTGTGACAGAAATCAGTTTATTACGGTTGGAAATTTAGAGCCGTTTATTACTACACAAGCCTATAATTAACGAGTACGAATGTCGCTTAACTAACTTAGTAAGTTAGTTAATTGTTGTTTTGCAACACACTCGACAAAATAGTGGACCCGTTCTGCGCCGGTACAAAATACTGGGGTGAATCGGACTGAGCTGATATTACAAATAATTAGCTATTTTACTTTCTTGATGTTCAAAAGTTGTATCGTGCATCTTACAGTACTCTGATAATAGGAAAAATATAACACTGACTTACTTAGGCCATGCTGTTTATGTTAACAAGTGCTTCTAGTCGTAGTTTTACTTCTTCATTTTTGAACAAGACTTTGGCTTGAGTTTTGCTAATCATCGTCCACCCAGGAATCTGTGTACTTGATTTGATTGAAGCTTTATGATTGGCCGCAAAGAAATCGTACGTCACAACAGCGTCAAAGAAATCCAATCAAAATCCTCGAGAGTTAGTGCCATTGTCATTGAAGCGAGAAGCCTTCTTGAGATATTAGTTTCTATTTGCCAGTATAGGTGAAACGTCACCACCGCTTGTTGTTTTAACCAATCAGAGAGCGTGGTAGTTCCCGTTTTGGTGAATTTGCGCCTTTGCTTCAGCCGGAGAAAATGGCGGAGGTGAGTGTTGTCAAAGTGATAATGCTAATGTTTACTTCAAGTTTATGTGGATATGGAATTTATTTCGTGGTCAGATCGCATACCTAATTTTAAATAAGGTGTTATTTTACATTATTACCGAGTTTTAGTGTCTCACTTGTCGAAAATACTGCATTTCTATCCATTTCAATTTAGGCCTAAATTGCTATAGTGACACTGTGAAGTGCGATGGCCTCTGTTAAGTCTTCGTTTGTTGTGGGAATAATTGAAATTATTTTGCGGTTTTTTTTTGTAATTTTATGTCAGTTTTAAACTTTATTAGGCGTTGAATAGCTTATAAAAATTAAAATAAATAGTTAGTGTGATCCTCAGTCTATGCTAACCTGAACTTAGTGGCGATTTCAATTTGCGGCTAAACTTTTATTATTTTCTAGTTTCGGTTGTTAATGCTTGGGCGAGAAAAAAATTACGTAATTATGTTTTGCCTGTTATCAGTGACAGATCGTAACCATTTGTTTAGTGTGTTTTATTTTGTATTTTGCTTGGTATTTGTTTGTTTTTGCTAAAAGTGCAAGTGCGCGCAGGACAATTTACGTAACCATTTATCATTTTTTTGTCTGTTTCTTGCCGGTTTTTTTTTTACATGCACAATCATGCAGCTAGTACATTTTGTGTAAAATTTTAAATATTAAACACAGTGACAAATTGCTTGATTTCGTGATTGGTAAAGGTGCCATTACAACCTGTTAATATGATGTACCCCTGAACGCAATTACAGGCTTAACTTGTTTTCAAGGGAAACTTAATATTGTGGGCAGTGTTGGCCATGACCTGATCCACATCATAATATTTATCCATTGATGTATATCACCCAAATAAACAGGGCCGTATTAAAGGGTATACCTCCCAGCGCCATTTTTCTCAATCCATCACATCAAGTACGACCCCAAAGGTCTGTTTCCTTACCGTTATCCCTTGGTAAAAATCCTTTTTTAAATGTGGCGTCTAGGAGATTTTATGTTGAATAATTGTTAACGTTATTTACTGCGTTCCGCAGTATATGCTTTGCTCACTTACAATAATCATAACGTTTCATCTCTGTGTGTGTACGTACTAATTTTCTAATAATTACCATGAGATCAAAAATCTAAAAGACTAATGCGGTACAAATTAAAATGAATTATTCCAATAGATCGTGGAAGCAAAATTATAAATTATGATGTTAAAATACAAGAATCATTCCGGTTTCGCGAAAACCGGCAAGCGGCCATTACAGTGGTTTTTGAAGGACATAATTTTAAAAAATCTACACTGAAACCACAAAACGAACTATTTAAAATGGTTCACTGAATTTTCGGTGAAGAAATCGTTCACCTTCGTCGGAGTGTTTGCAGCTATTTGAAAAAGATCGTTCACATCTTTCACGTGGTCACGATGCTGGTCGAGTTACCATTGAGCTGTACAGCTCTCTGGATTGGAGAGAGCCACTTCCAGTTTAGCTTTTCTGTAAGCTCTGGATGTAGCAGTTTATCGATGTTGTTATATGTCGCTGCTGTAAGATTCATTAGTGGCACATTATTCTAGATGAACTTTGTTATGGCTATGGACTCTAATGCTCTCAGGTGACTATCTTGGAGGGAGTTGGATTTGAGTAGGATTGTGGATTCATCCCATGCTATGGGGGTGTTGCGTTTTCTTGTGGTAGAGGGCAATGCTGTTTTTCTTGTCCCCATTTTCGGTGGCACTGACATGTTCTTGTAACCGGGCTTGGAAACATCGGTGTGTCTCTCCTATGTATACTGCTGCACATGTTTTGCATGGAATGCAGTATACTTACTCCCTTTTGAGAAAGTATGGTTTTGTCTGGTTGTTTGATCTTCTGGCATGGGGGTGGAGTGGGAGTAACTG
>JAHWFP010090940.1:25132-58770 GCA_023313725.1 Lithobius niger
GCGTTTCGTGGCTTCAAGGAAGCTCACTGTTGACGTCTTACGGCAACAATGTTGAAGCGCTCGATCACGTCACGCGCTTCTCACTCTCTGACAGTCAGCAAGCATGGCCGACGGACGTCGCTGAGAAGAGCTCCCGAAAGATTCAAGGAAAATCCCTCGTAGGCCTACGACTCGCTTGCAGTCATGAATAAGCAGATCTCCAGTCGATCTGTGGAACGCTTTTTCAGAAGAGGACTGCTACATATGGACCTACAGGTAAGCCATTAATCTTTCCCGCTCTTTATTCCCGATCGCTAGTTGCGTACGTTATATCTTCATTCACTGGAAAAAATATTCTGATAACTCTGCTCCTTTACTTATGAAGGCCATCGTTCTCTTCACCCCCAACCCCCACCATCCCACAAGTACTCCACAAGAAGTAAATCCTGAAGTGAATGATGGCCTTCATAAGTGAAGAAGCAGAGTTATCAGAATATTTTTCCAGTGAACGAGGATATAACGTACGCAACTAGCGATCGGGAATAAAGAGCGGGAAAGATTAATGGTTTACCTGTAGGTCCATACGTAGCAGTCCTCTCCCGAAAAAGCGTTCCACAGATCGACTGGAGATCAGCTTATTCATGACCGCATACGAACCGTAGGCCTACGAGGGATTTACCTTGAATCTTTCGGGAGCTCTTCTCAGCGACGTCCGTCAGCCATGCTGCTGACTGTCAGAGAGTGAGTGAAGCGCGTGACGTGATCGAGCGCTTCAACATTGTTGCCGTAAGACGTCAACAGTGAGCTTCCTTGAAGCCAAGAAACACGACATACACGCCGTGTCTCACAACAGGGGGGATTTTGGTATTTGTCGTGTGGAAGTGGGTTTTGGGGGGAGGGGGGTGGAATGGGGTTTGGGTTTATCTTGTGTGGTTTTCAGGAGTTTCTTGAGGTTGTGTGGGTATCTGCTGAAACACCTTATTCCTTTTTCTCCTAGTTCCTTGTGTATTGGCTCACTTACGCCGGGTAAGTATGTGATAATTTCCCATGGTTTGCTTTCAGTCTTGAGTTGTTGGTCGATGTTCTTTTTTCTTTGTCGAATCTTGTGCCAGGCTTTTCTGGTGTAAGAATTGAACTTGTGTGCAGGGAATCCCAGTTGTAGGTACTTGGTTTTGGCTGATGATAAAAACTTAGCAGCTGTTGTTTCGTTGGACGACCTCTCAATTATTCGACATATTTCGATGCCCATGATGGCCAGGAGCTGTCGGCGAGGGTGTTTTGACATGTATGGGGTGGCTCTTCCTGTGTGTGTGGGTTTAACGTATGGTTCGTATTCGATTTCGTTTGAGTAAGGCTTTCGTTTGAGCAGGACGTCTAGGAATGGGAGTGTCTTGTTTTTTTCTTCCTCTATCGTGAACTGTACTGAGGGGTTCCAGTTATTCAGTGCTTTGAAGATGTTTTGCAAGTCGCTGGCGAGTAGTGCTGCAATTACATCGTCAACATACCTTCTACACACACAAGCCCCCCAGTTACTCCCACTCCACCCCCATGCCAGAAGATCAAAACCCAACACCCCCATAGCATGGGATGAATCCACAATCCTACTCAAATCCAACTCCCTCCAAGATAGTCACCTGAGAGCATTAGAGTCTATAGCCATAACAAAGTTCATCCAGAATAATGTGCCACTATGAATCTTACAGCAGCGACATATAACAACATCGATACATCGGAAGTGGCTCTCTCCAATCCAGAGAGCTGTACAGCTCAATGGTAACTTGACCAGCATCGTGACCAAGTGAAAGATGTGAACGATCTTTTTCAAATAGCTGCAAACACTCCGACGAAGGTGAACGATTTCTTCACCGAAAATTCAGTGAACCATTTTAAATTTCGTTTTGTGGTTTTAGTGTAGATTTTTTAAAATTACATTCTGGTTTGAGACCACACAATCTTTAACTTAATGCTGTTTCGTGTACTATTCCCAAAGCCTGTTGGCGTTTGTCATTTCTGAACAGAAGCAGAGTGTGAAAGGATAAATCTCGACTGCATTTGCAGATTTATTTACCTTCGCAAAGTATTCCAGTGGTCTTGAATTCGGAGCGTTGTCCCGTCTTCCAACGGCGGTCACAAGACGTCTTCCCCAACTCCAGCGGTTGCGTCACTCGCTGTACACGGCCGGGTGCCGATCATTTTGTAGTTGGTTGCATCCGGGAGTTACTAGTCCGTCGCTAGAATCAGTTTTGGTCCCTGCCTAAAACTTTCCCTATCTAGTGGACTAGCCTAAAAACACCCACTCGTGAAGCACACGTCTTGACACGACGACATCTTGTTTACCAAGCGCGGCACGACAACACACTGCACGTATCACAACAATGTCGTGCCTCACTCCTTTGCAGTCTGGGCACGAACCGCCAAAATGGTTCGCGCCATTTTTCTTAACATAACCCCCACTCGTGGCCAGGCTGCAAAACCTGAGTGGGGTCTCACTTCCTAGTGAGTGGTCTGCCTCACTTCTGAGACAAACACTTCTGGAGGTCTTGTCGACTTCTGTCCTTGACAGTTGCTTGTCGACCTCTTCATTAGCTTGACTTCTTCGAAAAGCTCCTTATCTTGCAGAGACATCTCCTTCTGCTTGTCCGGAGGGGCCTTTCCCCAGCGCATCATGTACCCGCTGTGGTCAACATGTGGCATCAGGTTTCCGTCTGCGTCCTTGACCCACTCGATGGTCAAAAGGTTGTACCTCTCTGCGAAGTCTTTCGCCAACCTTGGAGATGGTTCGCTCTGCGATGCAATCTTCCTTGCACCTTCAGCTTGTGCTTTGCGGTGTGCTTCTGCAAGGGCTCTTCGTTGCCTCTTTGCCGACCTAGGCGATAACTTGCGTCGAAGCTTAATCTCTTCGGTACTTATACCGTTATGTCCTTGTACTTTTACAACACCTGTCTGGTTTCCCGGTTCACCACCCCTCTTCGTACTTGAGATGGCTTGTTCATCGTTGGCCTTTTCTAACTCTGGGCCTCCGGGAACCTGTTGCACGTCTGCAACTTCTGAATTGGGTGCTCTACTCGTCTCTGTAGGTGAAGTGGCCCGTTCATCTTCCGCTACTATCTGATTGCGGCTTTCCCCCACTATCGCTTCCTTGGCTTTGTGGTTAACAGGAACATTATCCTCATGCTGCGTTACAGCGTTATCACTTCTTAGCACCTCTTCATGGTCCACCATGACTGGTTGCATGGTATCCATACCACGACTCTGAATGCCAGTTCCAAAACCTTTCCCAAAGCTCTTGAATTTGTTTCACCACCTCGAGCCAATCTCTTCCCACAGTCAATCGCTGTTTGTACACGTTCTTCCAAACGCTCACTGTACCTGACGAAAGTGTTGGTGGTGGGATCAGTCCTCCTTATTGACTGTTTACCTTCCCCCACTATTGGCTTGGGTGGTACGTGTCGACACTGGTTTTCCTTAACTGTTTCCATGAACGGTTTACCACTCTGCTTCGACTTCCCCTTCTTCTCGGGTTTGCTTTGGTTTCTGCTAGTTTGCAGTCGCGCCAACGTGGGAATCCTGAACCACATTGACTTGGCATGTTCCACCTTCGAGGATGATTAGTCTTCCAATGTCGAATCTTGCTTGGACTGCCTTCTCCGACATTCTCTTGCAAAATGGCCCTCTTTTTGGCAGGCAAAACACTTAACCTTGTGCTTCGGCTTGGCTCTTTTCTTGCCTCTCTTGTCTATGAAGTTTGGACTTCGCCGAGTTTTGATAAATAATGACCGTATGTCATCCCCATTCTTCTCCTCATTCAACGCAGCACCCTTCTGTGCTTCTTCCCGTAGAAAACTCTCCACATCTCTAGGCATGTAGTTTTCATCTCTGAACGAGTACGTTTTCAGAAGAACTTTATCAAACGACCTTGGTAGGTTACCAAGCATGATCAGCGCTACAAACTCCTCAGTCAGACCTAGGCAATCAACGCTTTTAGCTACTTGCACTAGTGTTTTTATTCGTTGAAGATATGCGTTAATATCCTCGTTTTTCTTCATCCGGCACTGAATTAACTCAAGGAATGCAAACAATTTACGTAGCCTTGTCCCTTCGGCAAACCTTTCCTTCAGAATATCCCACAGTTCTGTAGGGTCACTAACATGAACGTACGTTGTCTGCAAATTCTGTGACATCGTTAGCATTAACGTGAGCGTACACTTTGCCAGACCTTCTTCATATTCCCTTCGTTGTGGGTTTTCATCCGCTGGTTTTATTGCCGATCCATCGACATATTTCCACAAGTCCTTGTGACGTAAAACCAATTTAACTGAAGTGGCCCAGGCATAATAATTCCATTTATTTAGCCTTTCGATGCCGAAGGCGTACAAGTTGTTTATTTCCTCCGTCAGTGCCATTCAAGCATACACACGCTTGACCTTGAAAAAAAACTTGCGATCGACGATCTACGGATGCAGTTAAAGTAAAACGCACATATTTTTCTCCTTTAGAAATGCCAACGTGATCAATTTCTAATAAAAATATAATTACTTTTAACTTCTAATTAGGGATCGGCCGATATGACTTTTTACCGATACGATACGATACCGATGAAAGGTAATCCGATACAATCCGATACGATACCGATGCCGATGTCGATACCGATAATAATAATACAAAATCGCGACTAAAAGTTTAAATTACATATAAAAAATGCAACTTCGGTTTTTGGTTTTGTGTGGGTTCCAACTGTTGATATTATCCAAAAAGTTCTGTGCAGCAATAACAGAATTTACTCTTATTCCTACATATGGCTTCAGTACATTCATCTTCTCAGTTAGATTTTAGTTGGTTGCTGTAAAACTTAGATCATGGAACTGTCACGTGCTACATTTTCAATAAAAACTGAACAAATGGCTTTGCTTTTCTCGCTTGGTTATTGCTTTTGCCGCGCTTGGTGTCAGTTTTTCAGGGAAGACAGTTGTGTTTCTTGGCATAACAAATATCTGTATCGGATGCCTTATAGTGGTCCGATACCGATATGGCAAAAATACCGATAAATACAGATTATACCGATACCGATATCAATATCGGACTATCCCTACTTCTAATTACGACTTCTGGTAATTACTCTGGAAGCTCTCTTCCGTTCCGCTTCAATCGTTTCGCCTCTTTTTTTTTCCGTCCGTCTTAGCTTCCAAAACAAACAAGATGGCGGCCACGGGATTCCCCGTCCTTTCTATGCTTCGTTCTAATGCCGCCCGCCGACGTTTTGGGTTAGATGGGACTCAAATTCGCCTTGAATTCTTGCGGTAACTGGGCCCATAACCCTTTGAAAGGATAAATCTCGACTGCATTTGCAGATTTATTTACCTTCGCAAAGTATTCCAGTGGTCTTGAATTCGGAGCGTTGTCCCGTCTTCCAACGGCGGTCACAAGACGTCTTCCCCAACTCCAGCGGTTGCGTCACTCGCTGTACACAGCCAGGTGCCGATCATTTGTAGTTGGTTGCCTCCGGGAGTTACTAGTCCATCGCTAGAATCAGTTTTGGTCCCTGCCTAAAACATTCCCTATCTAGTGGACTAGCCTAAAAACACCCACTCGTGAAGCACACGTCTTGACACGACGACATCTTGTTTTCCAAGCACGGCACGACAACACACTGCACGTGTCACAACAATGTCGTGCCTCACTCCTTTGCAGTCTGGGCACGAACCGCCAAAATGGTTCGCGCCATTTTTCCTAACAACCCTCATCTGTTGACATCTTACAATTAAGTAGATGACGAAATGCTGTCAATTTTCTCATCTTCGTTGTAGCAGTACACTTGGTTTTCAAATGGTCCCACAGCTTTTTCGGATCTTTAAATTCCTGATATTTGAGCGCTATATGTTGCTGCATGCTTAAAAACAGGATCGTAATACATTTTGCTGCCTCCTTGTCCCACTTCGGCAGTCCTGCATCGCCGGCAGCTGGCCTTACTAGCGTGCCATCCACGTATCCCCACAGCTGATTCTGCTTTAAAACTAATTTGATGGAGAATGCCCACGAATAATAATTCTTAACATCAAATTCTTCGATGCCAAAGGCATGCGTGTTGGTTAGTTCGTTCTTGCCGGCCATGTTTACAAACGCATTGATCGATTGAGTCTTCCTGGCCGATCGGCAAACTTGAGCTTGACTAAAACTTGGCTCCCGTGAAATTTTCACTTTTAACGTCACTGTCAGTAATAATCGTAGATTAAACAGTCCAGTTCGTCTATCTTTTGAAAGAAATCACTTGCCTAAGCGTCTACATCACTTTTTGTCAACTCGTGTTTGGGCGGGAACGACATCGTCAAAATCCAACATGGCGGCCGTCGATCGCGTCATTCAAATCCAACGGTCTTTCGTTCCAACACGCTGCACTTTTTCTTCACTCCGCACAACGAAACTAATCTGTTTTTAATGCGAAATAGTCAATTTCCTTGTCGTCCTGGGCCAATAACCTTTCTGGAGGGGTGGGGGTAGAAATTAACAAGTAATAGTCCCAACCTCCAGAAAACAGTAGCGTAACAGATTAGTTCGTGTGGGAGACTTACTTGCATTAGGTCTGGGAGCTGCTCACGCCGTCGATGCCATCCTTGGGTAGGCTCGTCGTTGTCACACTCAGTTTGTGTGCTTTCCTAGCACCCCTGATCGGTCAGTTTCTTTGCTCGCACACAATATACGGCATCACTCTCCGGAGTGATCGTCACTTCATCATGGCATCGCAGACACTACACTACGAACAACAACAAACTGGGGCACGTGACCGTGTATCATGTGCTGCGGCATTATTCGCCTGCATTGAAGCCAGGACGCGTCCTTGTTGGCTGCGTCCATTTCCCAACACGATTTCTAAAAAAAAAGTACTTAGTTTGGCGACAAAAATTTCCCATTTGGCGACTAAGAATGTTTGGTCTACCGGCCAACGGCGAGTAAAGAAAAATGTGAATCTACACCTATACATATGTTCTTCTATCCCTCTTGTGTTCACTGTGTGGACGTTGTGATGAACATGAAAGCAAAAGACGAAGAGCATCGCAGATAAGCCTCCTGATGGCTAAGGCACGGGGTTCCCACAAGAAGTTGCCGAGGAAGCGTCCCTCTTCACCGCAGACTGGCTCTTGCTCGTGCCGATTCTCCGGGGTTTATGCCCTGGTCTCTCCTCGCCTGGTAAGCTTTCGTCATCCGGCTCCAGACTTTCCCGTTGTGACATTCCACGACGGTCGGCTGCTTTGGTCCCCCCCCCTTGGATATCACTGACAACAGTTTGAATTGTGAACGACCGCCTGCCGTGGATCTGCATACTTCCTCCAACTCCTTCCCGCATTTTTCAGCCGACCTGCCGATTGGCCTCCACTGCTCCACCGCCAACTCAACGGTGGCTCCCACCTTACCAGATTTGCTTGCTGTAATTTCCGCTTCAACTTCGAAGAGGCAACTTTCGTTGAACACAGTGCCTTTTTTTTTTTTCTGATGATGATTTGTCACTGAAGCAGTTATCGTCCCTGAACTGGAATTTGGACCCAGTTTGGACCCACCGGAATTAAATGCTCAGTATGGCCCACTTTCTACAGAAGTAATAAATGAACTTTTCGATCGGACCACAGACACCCATGTCTACCCATCCCAGCCCGGGCGCAAAAGTTATTTGTGTTCTGCTGTGGCTTCTTACATTAACAGTTCCTGAATTTCGTTTGGGGAAGAACGAGGGGGAGTGGCAGATGCCATAGGCTTGTTTCTGCACGTACGTTTACTACTAGCCTAACATATTAGCCCCACAAACCATGTTGCTGTAGGCTGCTGTGTGTAGTTAGTTTGAGACACTTAGACTTTTAATATATTTTGCGTGGCTGTTTAGTGGGAGCCATCCATTGCCGCATAAATTACTTAAAATTCAGAGAGCAATGAGGAAGTTTTTTGTTTGTTTTTAACTGCATTTGTATCTGTACTGCGGATGACATCAGTATGCACGTAGTTAATTTTTTTCATGCCGTGCTCTTGTGCTTGACGTTCGTTACCGAGTTCAGGCTTTCCTTTTGTTTTCGCCTAAGATTTTTAAGTATCGCTTGTTTAATTACGTAGGTTGCTGAAAGTTTGTTTTGTTTATTATTTTAATTTTTATCTTTTTTATTTCAGCCTAGCGCGAGCGAGTCCAGTCCAGGTAGGTTTAAGTTTAGACGTGCGAGTGTGAATTTTTTTTCTGTAAATTTGTTTGGTTATAAGTATAGTGAGCTTAACAATTCATTATTTGGTTTGCCTGTCGCTAGAAGCAGCATAGTATATTTGTTTCTGTATCTTTTGAGAGTCCCTGCTTATGCTCTTAGCCAGTTTTGGTTCTGCTGTAGCTTCCCCTACCGCTGTTGCTATATTACACTCTGTATTAGCCCTATCTGGGTTTTTTAATATTTGTCACATAGCTCTGTAAGCCTTGTATAGTTGTTTGGCGCTTTCTTGTGTACTCCAAATTTTGAGGCAAACGGGCTGGTTTTCTCTTCCAGTGGAGGAATGGAAAAAGAAAAGTTTAATTTTTACAAGTTCGCAGCTTGTGCTACGGCGATTTTGTCCACTTGAACTCTGGACCTGCTGCAGTTTTCTGTGCGAGAGCATTTGTCAATGCAGGCTGGGAAGGCGACAACTGGCGCACAGGGGCCCGTCGTCTCTCGAGCGGCGCATGGATACAGACTATACGTACAATGAAAGGGATAAAACCAGCTAGTAGTCATGTCGTAGAACAATCCTTTTATTTTATAATCACAACTCAACAAAAAGTAAAAACGAATTTAACTTCAGTTCGCTCACTTTCACTTTGCCGAGACCACCTAATCTCGCTAATTTTCGACGAACAAGAAAGGCCCAGGGTAGCCATAACGTACCTCGAAGGAGTCTCGAATCACATTCAGAATGTGTTGGAAAAACAGGGTTTTACCACGTTTTTGAAGAATGTCGATGGACTGAGAAAATATATCACAAAGCCGAAAGTGAACAAGAGTGGAAAAAGTGTGAGGGAGACACAAAAAGCCAAAGACGAAACTGAAATGGGAAGAGTGAGAAACACCAGAGAAGCAGTGTACCGAATTCCTTGCAGGGACTGTGATGCAGTGTATATAGGTGAAACTAGAAAGGGGGTGAGAACGAGAGTGGCACAACACATGGCTAACGTCCGTGATAAAGATGATAACGGCATCGCAGTCCACTGCAAGAAAACGAAGCACAAGATTGATTGGAAAAATACCAACACTCTAATTAAGTCAAACTCCAGGAGAGACGCACACCTCAGATGCTTAGAATCCTTGGCCATACGACATCATGAGCAGAAAGGGATGGACCTTATGAACATTCAAGGCCCAGCCTTTCCAAGAGTTTTACACCTAGTCAACAAAAGCTTCCGCAGTTGCCTTGATGATCAGTGGGCCTTGCAAGAACGATCGGAAACGCCGCTCAAATTTGAATCCACTAAATGTCCAGGTTGAAGAAAATGTAAGAAAGAGTCCGGAAAATCCTAAAGCCTGAAGAAGACGGCAGTGATCGTCGAAAATTAGCGAGATTAGGTGGTCTCGGCGAAGTGAAAGTGAGCGAACTGAAGTTAAATTCGTTTTTACTTTTTGTTGAATTTGGAGTTTCACACTATAATGTTCCATAACGACGTTTTTAAATCACAACTCATGCTTAATGTCTTTATTGATAACTTATCTCACATTTGAAGTCGTTATTTGTACCACCGTGTTGTCCAGAGCGATCTAAGAAGTTATTTAGTATACAGGTAAAATCCGCGGCCGTTACAGGAAGTAAGACTGGGATAGCACAAACAATGAAAAGTTTCTCGTATAGCTTTGAACAATGGAGTGGTACAAATAATGACTTCAAATGTGAGAACAAGTTATCGGTAAAGATGTTCAGCAAGAGTTCCAGCATTTTAATAGCGCATAAGCATAATTTAATAATTCTCTATACTGGTACGAATTGTTCTGCGATGTGACTTTGGTTGGTTTCGCCCCTTTCCCTGTATGTATAGTCTGTATCCATGCGGCATGTGAGCGACAACGAGCCTCTGTGGACTGAAGCACGTGGGTGCGCTTTATTTACCATAATCGGTGGTTCATGTTTCAAACCATTTTGCTTTAGTAGCAGCAAATGTTAACCTCCTCCCACATGCAATAGTTTTGGACACAGGTTATTAAAACAGAAAGTAAACGCATTCGTTTTTGATGATTTATTGTTGCACATGACTACAAAATAAAACCCCAGGGATTGCAAAAATTTCTTACTTTGGGACTACGTAATAAGCTAGCTGGTGGCCTGTACATTGCAGAACAATTAGTATTGGCCCACTGATAGTTTAATACTGTACTTACATGTCACTGTTGGAGAATATTTAACTGGGTCAGGAAGAAGGCTTAGCTAAGACGAGGGATGGTTAGCATCGTTTAGTTCATTCATAAGCTTGGAGGATTATTGTTTCTCTTGGACATCAATTGGCGTGTGGCTGCTGGAAGGTGTCGTAACAACAGCAACAATTCTTGTACCATTGGCAACTGTCTTACTTGCATTGTTGCTTTTATTAATTGTTACACAGCGTACCCTAACTCAAGCAATGTTCAGTTTTGTTCAGTTATCTATTCTCAGGATTCCTGTAGAATCGCCTGCAATGGGGACACAACTGGTGCTTCCCTGTACGACTTGTGTTCTGCGGAGAAAGACAGTGTTGTGGTAATAATGTAATAACTAACGCAGATTTAATCCATGTTACTAAGCAAGGGAGAGAAGTGAGATCAGGATAAATAGAATAGTGACTCCGTTAGGTTTTTCTCAAACACAGCGAGCCACTAAAGGGTGGGGATGAATAAACAAGGATGCACTACACTGCATTAGTAATTCGACGTGTTGCGTGGCAGAATAAAGAAAAATGTGTAATTGATGTACGCAGTTGTAACGGCAGACATACCAACAGGACACTACTAAAAAATCTGAATGCGTGGTGTACTGAAGAATATCTACTATATTGCTCATTACATTAAAAAAAATTGTCCCGTAACTTTTACTACTACGATACGGCAAATGAGCCAGAATCTTGTGTGCGACGATGCAATCACTGACCAGATAAGTTTTCATCGGACGCTGGTATTGGTTTTCTTACAAAAAAAACTGAAAGCTTCGTTGTTTTACAGTATCCCATTCCCTTTGTTCTTGTTCATCCGACTTTTACATTTTATATCTTTGAACACCGTATTTTCAGTAAATTCAGAAGGTAATTTGGGGAGGAGGAGAGTAGAAGTCATATTATGCTGAGGGTATGTGAGGTCGACTACTTTAAATTTATTTACACTTATTAGGTGTATTAACAAAAGTTAAAATATTCACACGAAAATTATGACAAATTCCACATTGAATATAACACTGCAAGTTCATGTGGCCAATTTTTGTTAGGTTACTCAATACAAAGTACTGGTTCTACTAGCATTTTATAATTATCTTTATTATGATTATTTGTCATTTTAAATCTGTTGGTAAAACTAATATCGAACTAATAAAACTTGCGTGAGTCTTCCTGTTATGGATTTAAAAAAAAAATGGAGAATTACAGGCCAGGAGGAATATTCTGCCCTTCCCTCCCTGGCCAGTCCGCCACTGTAAAAATAGGACATCATTCGCTTTGTTCACTCGTTCAATAAGAAACAATACCACAAATAAGCATAATAAACTAAAGAAACTAAATCAGTTAGGCAATATCCTGCAGCTTTCGTTGGTCGACGCAGCGTAATGCTAAACCGTGCAAAACATGGCGAGCACTTTCTGAAGTTAATACGCTTTTGGCAGTCACTCGCTTCAAACGTTACACAGTTGACACGTTACGATACGTTTGTTGAATTCATTTCAAATAAAAGTATGTATTTTCCTACCAGTAACAGTCCGGAAGGCCTTTTCTTTCGAAATCGCACTGTGTCGTTCATTCCCGTAACCTAGCATCGCCTGCAATCACATGAAGAAGCCGGTGGCGAAACCCGTTAATCCGCCTGTTTCGTTAAGCCTAACGTCAACGTAACCTAGCAACAAATTCTGAACACCGTTTTGAAATTTATTACGCTCCACGACAGTCCGTATTTGATTGTTTTTTATTTATTTACTCTTGCAATTTTAGAAAAAATAAAATTATGTACTGCGTTTATTAATTTATTATTACGGAATTGTTTAAAGTAAAAAGTTTGGAGGTGTGCGCCAACCAAAAATTCTTCAGCGGCGGTGAGTATCAATTTTATTCCTGGCGGCCATAGTGCCAATCGGTGCCCCGATATTTGGACGGCAGCGCGACTTTTATAAAATTTTTAAAGGTTGTATACGAAATTTAGAGTACTAAATACTGAAATATGACGTGAAATTCTCTAACTAAATACCCTGCGAGCTATTGGAAATTATCAAATTTGTTTCAACACTCTTGTTTTGGACCATTAAACTCACTCGTGCTATTTATTGGCAGATAATTAATGTCTGCCTAAATAAGCACTCGTGAGTTTATAGGGGCCAAAACACTCGAGTTGAAAAAATTATCGATAATTTCCTTAGCTCTTGGGGTATTACGTATGATAACACCATAGCGTACCTTCTGCTTCAGTAATTATACAGATCAAAGCTTTTTTCAATGGGCGCCGATAGCAAACCAGATCTATACAGTATATCTCACTTAGGGAATGCTGTTTGTTTCAATAAAGAAAATGACGTCAGCTTCGTTACTCGTCGGGTGTTTACGGAAACACGAAGCTACTTCTCGGTAGAATTCGGAAATAATTATGCCCAAATTAGGGCAATGGCGTTACTTTCGTGAATCGTCGGTTTTTTACGGAAACACGAGGATGGTTTTAATTTGGCGTATCAGCAACATAAAACTAAATGACGTTAGGCCTAATACGAAATGCCAATCCCGAAGCAAACGAAATTATTGGTGGTTGATTAAATACGATGGTGGGCAGTATCGCTACGCCAAATAAGAGTTAAGCATCCGTAAGCCAAACATAAAAGGTAAACATCATACATAAAACTAAACACGTAAATCAAAATTACTTCGTAAATCGAAAATTAAATTGGAAATCGAAATCAAAACCGTTAAACGAAATCCTTTCAGAGCATCGTTTTGCGGAAAGAAAACAAAAATTCTCAAACCGAATTCCACTCGTACTTCTATGAAATTCATAATTTGTGCGTTTTAGCACTCAACTCCTTTCCAACAAATTTCGAAATTAAATCTGGAAAGGAGTTTCGTGCTAAAACACACAAATTATCGATTTCATAAAAGCACTCGTGGTATTATAGCCGATAATTTTAGCATTACATTCCTCAAATGTGAAGGTTTTTTCGTTGTCTGTAGACGCCTGCTTGCTAGACCCTTTTGCGCATGCGCAGATTTCCCTATGTAAGCTATAGCGTGGTCGGTCTCGGGCTCTCGGCATTCATTTTCCTCCAGAGGTTCCTACGCGTCACCTCGTCTCGCTCCTTTCGGTCAGGATTTTGGATTCCTCTCTCTCATCAGAATGGAAGCCGCCCTTTCGGTCATCGCTCCCGTCTCGATGCTTCGCTCTCTCTCTCGACGGCCCCGGCCACCCACGACGACTTCTGTACGCCCGACTCAGAGCGGGCGTTACATGTCGCCAACAACGAAGACGACTCTCATTTGCAAGACGGCCAACGTACTCCTCAGCCTCCCAACCTTTCGGCCTTGTCTGAAGACCTCAAACACGCCAAGTTGCTTTACCGTGAAGCCAAACGCAAGTTCAGGGAAGCCTCGTCACAAGCCGGCCTTTCGGCCATCACTTCTCCATTGGACCTATCATCCAAGTCATCCCGCAGAGAACACAGTGTAACCCGTAGCGAAGCCCACGTACTAGTTGACTCTGTTTTCCGTCGTAATGCCGAGAAAACGTCACTGCCTCCCCGTCGTGCACATCATCCATGCGCCGAGACGACACACGGGATTGGGCTGCGTCCACAACAAGTCACGAGAGCCAAAAACGCCTTTCGCACACCTTCGACGTTATTCCTAACAAACGCAGGCAACAAGATCCCCTTTCGGTCAACACCAAGGCACCGGTCTCCGCCTTTCAAAGCCATCCCGATTGCACGCCGCCGGCGAAACACATATTTTTCCAGAGGACAACACAGAAGACCCAACTATCCCTCTATCCTCTCTTCTTAAAACAGTAGAAGACACCGTTCCCGATTGCTTTCTCTACAAACTATCCGAGTCAGCCAACGCACCTGTCATCAACAGAGGTCTCAAGACTGGTTTCGGTTTCGCTTTACGCGAAAAAGACGCAAAACCCCGCAACCTTCTTACTTGCCTACTTCACCTCTTCTCACTTGCCTACTTCAAAACGGCGGCTACCTTATCGACAAAGGTGAGCCTTTGATCCTCGATACGGACGCTCCAGTTCCACGTTCCGGCCGGGAATCACGCTTCTTCCGACTACACGGCGATGGTGCTACCAACTCCGAAAACTTCGACACCTATCGCGAATGCGAATTCCTTTGCTGTGAAGTGAAAATGGATTTCGGCACAGCCCTCTCCATCCTCAAACGGATTGAAGTCCCCTCTTTTGTTTTATACGACAACGACAAATGCCACCGTCTAAGCCTACGAGCCGCTTCACAAGCCGATGTCCTGAACACGGCCGTTAACGCCCTTTGCGAGAAGCTTTCGGCCGACCCAAACCCTGAAGAAATTCGTAACCTATCATCACTTATCTCACAACTCTTTCAAAAAGCAAGTTTTGCTACCTTCCATCCGGTCAACTGGGCCACACGAGCACTGTTCAACAACACTCTACTCTTAAGAGAAGCAGCTCTCAAGTCAGCTCACAATCTAATTGACTCAACCAAGCACCGCTTACGAAACCAACCCATCCATGAGTCCGACACACTCTTCCGCGGCTTCATCCCGTCACTCGCCCAGCATCTGGATATTTCCCGTAAACCCAAACCATTTCGTCAAGACAGATATGCCTTTCGGTCAACTAAATCAAACAAGAATCAAGGCATCCGCATACCTTCCGAGTCAACACACTCTCCCGGCCGTAACTCTCGCAACGATAGCTCATCCACTAAGCTCCAGCCCTTTCGGTCAGACCGACAGCCGCACCCCGTTCGAATCAACGACACAACCAGAAACGTGCAGCGACTCCCGACCGCCGCAGCCGCTTCTCTTCTCCCGGCAGCCGTAGCATCAACCGCAAACAATGACGCCCAACATCTCTCCCGGTTCCCAGTTGGGGCAAGACTCCGCCATTTTTACCCGGCCTGGGAAACGCTCACACGCAACCCTCAATTCCTTTCGGTCATCAAAAACAGCTTTCGGCCGACCTTCATCACAAAACCACCGCTTGCATCAAGCCCTCCGTGGAACTTCGCGACTCCAGTCTCTCACGCCCTGTCAGCCGAGATATCTCTTCACCTAGCAAAAAAGGCAATAACCAAATGCAAGAATCCGGGACCAAGTTTCTACAGGGCCATTTTCACACGCCCGAAGAAATCAGGCGGCCTGCGGCTAATTTTCAACATGAAACCATTAAACAAATTCATAGACAACCCACACTTCAAGATGGAGACCCTAGACACCATCCGCCTGTCCTTCAAACTGAACGACTGGACGATGTCAATCGACCTCGAGGACGCCTACCTCCACGTTCCACTTCACCCGTCTTCAACAAAATTCTTTCGCTTCATCTACAACAAGCAAGTGTACGAATTCCACTGTCTCCCTTTCGGTTTAAACGCAGCCCCAAGAATTTTCACCATGGTTCTAAAACCCTTACTAGCCTTTCTTCACCAACACCAAATCAAGTCAAGTGCATATCTCGACGACTGGGCCGTTCACAACCAAGACCCCATCCGGCTCTCACAAGACAGGGATTTCACCATCAACCTCCAAACGTCAACCCGGATTACCCATTCCAGTTCCACGAAGACTTTCCTTTCAACAGCTTACTTTGGTAGACGGACATCATGAACCTCACCAAATGGGTCCCACTCCTCGGACCTCCCGTCAACCACATCATCTTCAGACGCCACGAACCATGGCTGGGGAGCACATTTAAACAACCTGGAAATAGCGTGCACCTGGCAGGAAAACAAACGTCGACACATCAACTTCCTCGAATTGAGAGCAATCCTGCTCGCCATACAGCACTTTCCTGTGATCATCTCAAACCATGTAGTCCAAATCCAAGCCGACAACACTACGGCCCTTGCCTACATAAAGAAAGAAGGTGGAACGAAGTCCAGGCTCCTACACAACCTGACGTTTGAAATTCTAAATCTCTGCATCCAGAACATCACATTACTCCCCCTCCACATCCCAGGGAACAGGAACGTCATTGCAGACTCCCTCTCTCGTCGCTCTCCCCCCACAGGGGAATGGTGCCTCAAGAAGTCCATCTGCGAATATCTCATCACAATCTGGGGAACACCTATGATAGACCTATTCGCCACGAGGCACAATGCCAGACTTCCCCACTACATCAGTCCGATCCACCACTATCAAGCCCTAGCAGTCGACGCCCTGACCTACCCGTGGCACTATCTCTACGCATACCTGTTCCCCCGTTCAAGCTTCTCCCACAGGTACTACAAAAAGCGCACGAAAGCCACAGCATATTCATCCTAGTAGCGCCCTTCTGGCCATCAGCCCTGTGGTTTCCACACCTTCTATCTCTACTAATCGACACCCCAAGAAACCCTCTTCTTCCAGACATGCTATCTCAACAAAAGGGCTCGAAGCTTCACCTAAACCTTCACGCGTGGCTACTATCATCAAACTCCTCAAGAACGCAGAAATTCATAAAGACGATGCTTCCCGAATCGCCTCAAAAGCCACAAGAGACTCAACAAACAAGATGTATGACAGTCACTGGTCCAAATGGTTTCATTGGTGCTACTCGAGGGAAATTAAGCCGATCAACCCCTCTCTTCCCGAACTGTTAAGGTTCTTCACTGATCTATTCGACATCGACAAACTCAACGGAAGACTGTGTTCCTTGTTACACTAGCCGCCAGCGCCCACTGTTCTGAAATTCAAGCACTATCAACACAACCTGCCTACTCGGACCAAACTTCTCCTCAGTAACCCTCTACCCAAGAGCAGGATTTCGAGACAAAACACAAAAACCTTCAGAACCTCCTAAACCCATCACCTTCGCAGCCCTATCAAACCTAACAGGCGATGAACCAGAACGGCTACTATGCCCTATCCGCGCTCTCCGCTTCTACCTCACAAGCACTCAACACGAAGACATTCGCAGAGGCAGAAATCAACTGTTCCTACCCGCCGACCTCCAGTCAGGAGAGACCTCAGCCGCCATGATCTCCCGTTGGATCAAGAAAACAATCGACATCGCATACGATAAAGCCAATTTAACCAGAGAGAGAGCAACAGCACACGAGGTTTATAGCGTTCCACAACGCTATACCCATAGAAGAAATCCTTCAAGCCGCACTCAACAACTTTTACCTCCCACTACCTGAGGAACATGTCAAGAGAAGAGAAAGGGCTACACCGGCTGGGACCAATCGTCGCAGCCAGAACCATGGTCAAGCCCCCTTAAGCACATTCAGAACGAAGCAGAAGCAAGTCATCCCAGATGGAAGCAAGCCATCCATAGAAGGAAGCAAGAACTCTCACAAAACAGTGGTCCTTTTCAGGGCTCCAATCCCTATGAAAGAGATCCAAATTCCTGTTTCATCACTCTGTTCTGAATAAAGTGCGAATTTTCATTAAAATTTTTGGGGGAAATCCTGCTTGCAACCCGGGGCGCCCCGTCAGGACGATGCCCGCCACCACCTCTTGACGAGGTCGGTTGATAATGCTAAAATTATCAGGTTAATATGTTTGACAAACAAAGAAAGAACATTTTGCCGGCCCCCAGCCAGGCCGGCTAAAATTGGTTTCTTTTTTGCCTAAACATACTTAACCTAAGCCCACCCTACCCTCCCCTCCCCTCTCGAGTCACCGCCTGACAGATTAAGAGGAAAATAAATGCCGAGACCGACCACGCTATCGCTTATATAGGGAGGTCTGCGCATGCGCAGAAGGGTCTAGCAAGCAGGCGTCTACAGACAACAAAAAAACCTTCACATTCGAAGAATGTAATGCTAAAATTATCAGGTTAAGTATGTGTAGGCAAAAAAGAAACCATTTTTAGCCGGCCTGCTCATGTTCACAATGTTTTATTATAAGAATTTACACACTTTTTCCACCACCAGATGCACTATTGTGATGCACAAGAAGTTGTTTCACTAAATTTCGGAGATATCCGATCGTCTTTCTCAGAATGTGCATCAGAATAGTGCATCTGGTGCTGGGAAAAGTGTAAATTCTTATATTGTTGAGGATTCCATTATAGTAGGCAGTTGCCGATTTTCAAGTTTTTTATATTTTTTGTTTCAAATTTTCATAAGAACTTTTTTTTCCTCTTATTTTTCAGAGACGGACCGCGACTTCGACCCCACGGCTGAAATGCTGGTCAATGACTTTGATGATGAGCGAACCTTAGAAGAGGAGGAGGCTATGGAAAGTGGAGACGACGCGCAGAATGAATTGGATGATCTACAAAAGGTGCAAACACAATGAATTTTGACAAGAGGGTTAGTGACGAACCGTAAGTCAAAAAACTTACAGTGCTAGGCATTTCGTACACCTTATTATACGCTACTTCATTGTGTTTTAGGATGGGACAGTTTTATGGTGTACGGTAAAAGTGCTTATGCAGGGTTCTCCTTTCGGATGAGGTGGGCAGGGATTAGTGTTGGGTGAAACCAATATTTCTGATACTACGATACTATACAAAAACTCAATCGTGATTGGGCTGGACCGGCAGCTACATAGGTAGTGATTGCTGCAAGGTTTAACTAGTTTGGGTTGCAACAGTTATATTATTTTCTATTTCTCTTTACTTCAGCTTTTAAAGCATTGACTCCTTCCCTAGGATTTCAATCCCACCCCATTCTGATATGGAGCTAGTCCCCTTCTTGTCCAGATTGTAAATGATGATTATGCCATAAATCTCCTATTAAAGCTACGGCCCCTTCCCTCTAAAATGCTTTAAGATCAGTAATCTTGACATACTCAGTTACAGCCCCAGTAGGGGGGGGGGGGGGGCTGTAACTAGTTTGTTACAATTTTTGATCGTAAAGCATTTGATATCATAATTTTTCTGCTAGAAATTGACTAAATGCTTCATGCATTCAAGGAAATCACTGTGTCATCCTCTTAAATCGTGATTTTTCTGCACCAAAGTTGATTAAAAGCTTCCTATGTAAAGCCCAAACTCCACTTACGCGAGACCATCCAGCTAGCGAGTATCGCGAGACCAAAGCTGCAAAGCGTGGCCTAGCGCAGCAAACTCCATATACGCGATACGCGAGCTACAACGTCTCGCCAAGGCAAGCGAGGCCGTCTCGCGCGCTTCTACTCGGCCCAGAATCTTTCAGCTAGCGAGACCACCTCGCTCGGCTCGCTCTGCTGGCAGCCAATCAGGAAGAGGGTGTTGATGACGTTTCAGGCAAGATGCACCACAAACAAGCCGTTGCGTATCCCTGTACTCGATCGGTTCGTCACTCGGTTTAGCTAAATATTTTAATTGTTAGACAAACAAAATGAATCGTCATTAAGATACATTTAATAATCGGGGCCACGAAATGGCAGGCAGACTATGTTCATATCGCGCTATTGTTCGTCTCCGACCAAAACAGGCCACAGGCCGCAGAGCTAAATCACCGCTAGAAACGATCGTTCATTTCTCACAAAAGTTGGGAAACTTTCGTTCGTAATGAAAAACTAGAGAATAATCCACTGATTCCGAAAATGCTATTGTATGATTCTGAAAGTCTTGCAATAATTAGCTATGAGCAAAAATATGCATTCATTTTAGAGCCACTGAGAGCCAATCAGTCACGCTAGTGTACCGCATTGTAGCCAAGTGGCTTTAAAGCTTGCTTGAATGGAATTTGAGGAGCGAGTAGCGAGAGCTCGCTGGGAGGGTCAGCAAGGAAAACGGCACGCTAGTCCGTGTAGCGTGGCTAGCTTGCTTGCTGGTCTCGCGTAATGGAGTTGGGGCTTAAAGCAGACAAATTAAATTAAATTCCTGAACCAATAAGTATCTGGAGACATTGGCTTAATGCTAGACTGAACCCAGATCACATATGTGAATAATCGCATCAACGCTGAATTCTGCGATGGAGTAGGCCTAACACCCTCCCTAGGTATAAGTAAGGTTCGAATTATAACTTTATGGCCCACCCCAATTTTTAGTATTTAATTTTAACAGCTATTGGGTATTTAATTGGCAATGTATGATAAGTCGGTGGCTTTTTTGGAATTAAAATTAAACAGTAAACCCACCACGAACGAGTAGAAGGGAAGTTCATGGTGATGTTAAGTCTTAAATTTTAATTCCAAAGATGTCTGTAACTTGCCACTAATCGCCGTTGTAGGCCGATACTCAAGAAGTCAACTGCTACTAGAAATAAAGCTAATTTCGCCCTGTAGTATGGTCATTTTTAATTTGCGATTGTAATGTTATCTCATAAATTGGTATCACGGTTTGCCGCATTTGATGGTATATCTTCCAACACTAGTAGGAATGCCCATTTTCAAAAAAAAACTTTATTCGGTTGAATTGTCTAGTTGCGTCATTGTTTTCCTTCCAATGATATTTTTGTCAATATTGCTGAAGAGTATGCTGCGTTTTTCATACTTCTGGCAGTGTTTGGTTTTTGTTTGTTTGTCGATTCAATTATTCACAAAGCAAACAGGATAGGAAAGATAACAGTTAAGTAATCATCGAACATTACAATGGTCTTAATATTTATTTTGTATTGATTGTTTTACCGAGTTCCGTGTGTCCTACAACTAACGGATTGGGATAGTATAGGATAACAAATGTGAGTGTATACAGATTGAAGGATGAATTATTTGATCAAGTCTTGGCGTGGATCATCCCACCTACCTGCTTGTACGTACTTACTTAAAAGTTTTGTTGTAGTGAAGGAAATACAGTAGTAACGACTCAAGCTTTGTCCAAAAAAAAAAAAAGATGGATCCCTAACTTAAAAATCGTTGCATTGGTTCACATTGTAGTAGACTGTGATTAGCCTTCAGTGGTGATATTCCAGGGTTCCCTTTTGCATGTGCTGGAAATAATCAACTCAATCCTATAGAAAGTCCTTGATTATTTTTATAACATTTTGGCAACTTGACAGCCCAACATTAAATAACCAACTTTTAGTTAAGTAAATAGTTTGATTGAATTTTCAATCGTCGAGTGGCCCCCCCCCCCCCCAAAAAAAATCATCATTGTACTCAATTGTGATTACACCGCTACTAGCCAGGGTGAGCGGGTCTTCTGGTCAGCAAGCAGGGGTTTCGCCGAAAGAGTACTTGCAGTTTGCTTAATTTGGTTTGGGGTAGTTAGGACCCCGGTGGCAGAAAGGGGTGCGACGTGCAAATATGACGCAGATAATCTAGCACAGCCGCAGACAAAACGTGCAGTTTCGTCAATTTTTGACCGATTTTGACATTCCAATACCCCATTTTAATCGTATCGACGAGATGGAAGAGCCAGATCAATAAGATAGGGCACTGAAACCTTATTCAATAAAAAGTAATAAATATGTGGATAACCATACAAAAAAAAAAGGATTAGCTGCAGATAATTTTCCACCGACAATTGGTGTCGCAGATGGTAACAGAAAATTCTACTTCTGGGGTTAGGACCAATTAAAAAGGGCTTTAAAATTTCAATAAAAATAAGAACGCAAAAATTATCTAGGCGGACACCCAGTTGTAAGAATCCAGTAACATACGATACAGCAAACCAGATATAGGCACTTTTGTTTCAATAAGGAGGGCATTTTCTAGGCAACCTTTTAACGCCCTCATTCCATGCATCGTAACCTTATATTGGAAAATATTGTTGGGCGTCACCAGGCATTTTTCCATCTGGTGCCCCGGTTCTCAGTTTTTCCCTGGACTTATAAATGAGGTGGTATCTGAGATGATCTTTTAAATAATAACAAATTTTACTGAAAAAAAGTTCTGTTGATATACTTTTTATGGGTGGGGGGGATGTGTTGAACACCCCCCCCCCATTTAAATTTAATATGCAAAGTTGACTGATTTGTGTGCACTGCTTAGAATTCCATTTTAACTGATTGTAAGCAGTGCTTTGTGCACTTCAACATAAGGTCTAAGTGAACTAAATATTACATAAGTTCAATTGTACTACTGTTAACGACTGTTGGAACAATGTATGTCATCGATGAGCGGGAATAAATGATAATAAAAATTAGGTTTGGGGGGTTGGGCCTACATGCTGTGCCGTTTTGTGGGTGAGACATGAAGATTCTTCCAGAGAACTTATTCTCGTTCTTGTTCTTGTTTACGGCACGTTTTTATCTCATTAACGCAGTCATTTATGCAAATTATTGCTTCACATCCGCCTCTTTCCCACTTTCCCCTACCCTGTTCGCGTCCACTCACTCTTTTCTTGCTGTGAATGTTCAATTCTGTGCAGGTGGCGGACGGGCCCTTGTTTGTAACACAGTTTCGTCGGATTTTTCTCAGAGAACTTAGATTCTCCTGATGAGAACAAGTTTTGTGGGAGAATCTTCATTTCTCTTTCGCAGAATCCTCCTCACTGTGTTACAAGTTTGGGATAGATTAGGAAGCAGTGCACATCTCGGAATCGCTCCGAGCATGGCTGTGGTGATCTTGTACCTACACCCCTACACCCCAGACCACCCAGGGAACCCACTCATCTGCCATTTCAGCGACCAAGTACGGGTCCCAGAGGAGGGTTCCTGCACTCCTCAAGGCATACGGTCCCACTTTGGCCCAGGCCAAAAACCAGACGAACCATGCTGCACATTGCCAGTCCGGTGTCACCAGTACTGCCCACTTCACTCAATCCATGACGAGTTTGTCCACACGATGTCCAATTAAAGGACGGGGGGGGGGGGACCAGTTCACATTGAACAAACTCTGCCCCTAGGCCGCGTCCCCACGATCCATATCGCTACAATTGGGCCATCGCCTCTGATGCAAACAAATCCGTGTTTGGCATCCCAAACCATTTACAAATCTTCTGGAACGCCGCAGTAGTACACAATCGGTAGTCAAATGTATCCCAGAAATTTCGAAACTGATCATCCGCTGTTTTTCCAGGGGGAAAAAAAAAATTGTTAGACCATACTTTTGTGGGAAAATTCTGAATTTTCTTACTCTATTTGTCAATACAGTATTATTATCTTAAATTTTAATTTAAAATTTAATTTATTTTAAATTTTGATCTTATTTGGTTTAATTTAATTTTAATCTTATTTAATTTAAGATTTAAAAATCTTAAATTATCTTAACACCAGTTTAACTGTTTCTGTTAAATTGTATAAATTGTATGCTTAAGTTTGAGTTAATAAAATAAAACCTTAAACCCAGAGGTTTAGTACTCGGAGGGTTATGATAAAAAAAAATAATTGAACTTCGACTTCAGGCACAGTTGTTGCTTGTTTTTTTTTTCTTTCTTCGAATGTCGACTTTTTTCTTCAGGCTTGCTGTGTTTTTGTATTCTCTACCACTACTGCATCAGACTGGTCGTTGCTTTTTAAAATTGTTAGCAACAAACGAAGTACACAGCGGAGCCATTGTGATGTTAAGGAGTTGAAATCGCAAAAAGTCTAAATGATAAAGCCGAGTTATTACAAGCAGGTTAGTACAATGACTAAGGAATAGTACAGTTGTAGGTCCATTATATAAAATAAAATTCTGTAAGTAACCAATTAAATTAAAGTTACATGATATTGCACGTATCCATCTGAACACGCATTTCTCTTTTGAGTGCTGGTGTGTATCACTACTCAGATTTTTAAAACATTTTCAGAATATATATACACCTATTTTTTCTATTTTGTGTCATAATTTCTGAGTAGTATGAGACTTGACAAACACCAAACTGTAAAACACAACTTCTGGGTAGCTGGTGGAAAAAATGTTTTCAAAATAGTGCATTGAAATAAATTATGTCTCCGCTAGTAAAAATATTCGTTCGAGTCTGGGTTTTGTTTCTTAATGCCGTTGGATTCAAGCATTGGCTGAGTTTGTGACATTCATTTTTGTTTGCGAGTTGTTACTATGTTCTAGTCGATCCCTACGTAGTTACTTGAAACCCAAATAGATTCATTCTTAATTGAATTGAGCGTTCCGAGATCTGAGAGATTTACCGTTCTAGCTGCGTGTCACAACTTTGTTGTAATTATTATACGTAACTTATCGAATGTCAATCCAGTAGCCGTCATCACTTTGTCTTTTCTTCTTATCTACTCGCCAACACGTCTTGCACGATGAGCTGTTTTTCTAACTTATGCATTGATGAAATTGCAGTACCCCCAGTATTATTACAGAAAAAGCGGTTGCATGTAGTTGTTGTAAATCTGAGCATAACACTACAAACTATTAGTCTCTAGTGCGTAGTTTTCCGAGATATAGCTATTTGAGTACGATTGTCTTGGCAATTAGAGACAGTTGCTAACTGTTGGTTTTCATTCATACAATGGCGAGTGACAAGTAACATAAGAGACGGATGATTACATGGGATTGGGTAGCTTCGGAAATACAGTTTGCACTTGTTCGAGGCTTCGTGTGACTTTCCACGTGACCCTAAAAAGTATGTACCGTATACGTCCGAATATAAGACGAGTAGCATTTTTGGGCTCGCATGTTCCAAAGAAATAAATGGCTGCGATTATAAGACGGGTGACTTTACCTAGACTTTCGTAAGGTTTGGCATAATATTAATTGGTTTGTATACTAGTAAATTCCCCTGGTCCAGGATTCAAAACCCAACATTTTAATAATAGCTTCGCCTTTGGACTGCTTCCTTTTGCTAAATAATCCAAAAACTATTTGAGCAACTGGCATGAGATTAACTCCATTGGATAGCTCTCGGAAAAACTATCGAAATGATGTATTCAAACGTCAAAATCGGCCAAAATTTGACCGAGTTATGGATTTGAACGCTAGTGTAAGACGATGCTGCTGTTTTAATGGTGTAAATTTGAAAAAAAAAGTACCGTCTTACTTCGGAAATGTACGGTAGCTCTACTTTAATTTTTAAAGTGCCCTTTATTACAAAGTAATTCATGCGAAACATTTATTTTTTTTTTTTTTTGCCTGTGCTAAATTCTTTTTGCATTTTTCTGTCAGGAAGGTGACATGCCATTAGAAGATTTATTAGCTATGTATGGTTATGCCGAAGGCGATATGAACCAGGCCGATACCACACATTCGAGTTCGTCCGAGGAGATTCTCAGTAACCAGGACTTGACCCTGGACAAAGAGGAGATTGCCCGCGATTTGTTGCCTGACGAGAGCGCTGAGGCAGCAGAGGAGAAAGATACCCCTGCCCCTTCCGTGCATGAACTCTTGGGCGCCATGGATTCTTCGGTTACGACAAGTCGACTGCTTCGTTGTAAGTACCTTTCTCCTTGTTTTGTGTCATTAATGATGAAATTTCGTTACATTTTTAATGGTTTTTACATTGGTTCCACCCTTGAATTCGTTGAAAAGTGGTAAATTTTAAAATAAAAAATTCCTTAAAAAAAGTTTTGGTTTTATCGTTAGAGCTTTGAACTTTTGGTACATTGATACTTGATAAAATGAGGTAACAAGCATACTAAAAAATTTTCCTAAATTGCTGATTTTAATAAAAAAAAAATGGTTTAGGCCACTTAAAAAAAGAGAAGTTGTTTCTCGAGCCTTTTACGAAAAAAATCGGTGCGGGCGGGCGAATTTTTTTTTTATTATTTTACTTTTTTTACCATAATATAGGGGTTTTAATTTAAAACAAAGCCATTTTTGTTCTATTTTTTAATAAACTACTAACAAATATGACGGTTTACACGGGAGCCCTATCACAGTATTTGGTGAGCAAAAAGAACACTCGCACAAAAAAAGAAGTCCGGTGAATTCAAAATTCGTTAGTACAGATTGTGAGTTGACATTTCTGGTTTCCGTAAACCAAAAAAAAAAGGTCGGTGCGGGGGGTTTGGAGTCCGTGCGGCGGGGCTTGAGAAACAACTTCTTTTTTTTTAATGGCCTTATCAGCCAAGAGCAGGGTTCGTACAAACCTTGAAAAGCCTTAAAAAGCATTAAATTTCACTTGGGGTATTTCCAGGCCTTAAAAAGCCTGGATTCTCGACAAAATTCTTAGTTGGCCTGTAAAAGCCTTAAATTGAGTAACACACTTTTGGTTTGTCGTTTGTTTTTCAATTATCTCTGAACGAGGAAGTTTGTAATGATAAAGAAAAATAATAATGATAAACAAATAAATGTTGCTATAAAGTCTTGGACTGATGGCCTTGTTGCCCGGAATTCCATTCAACTAATTAGGGTAAAACGTGTTACGGTTTGGTTTATAATACTTTTGAGTTTGATGACAGGTCATAGGAAAGTGTTTCAAGAACTTTGGTTGCACGATGGCAAGTTAGTACAATTATTCACTTTTTTGGCCTGGAAATTTAAATCAGGGAGCCTTGAAAAGCCTTAAAATGGCCTGGAAATTCGTGTGGCGAGTTCTGTACGAACCCTGCAAGAGCATTTTGTCTGGGAACTGTGCTTTTTTTTATGTTGGACTGGAGACCATGAAAAGAGTTATGTGCACTGCGAGGGTTTTTGCAAGAAGTAGTAGGTTAGAAAGCTGCTGTTCGACTTGCTGTATTTCTCCTTTTTGTCCGTAGGTGGGTAGGGTTTTCAATCACGGATTTTCCGGATTAGTTTGAAGTAAACCTGAATTTTTGTGGAGGATATTCGGGAAGAAATTAAACTACAGAGTATGGATAATTACCTTCCCTTCCGTGGGCGGTGCACGGCGTCACGACCATCGCTTGTCGGCAGCTGTCACGTTGCTGCACTTCTTCAGGGGTTCTGACGAACGGCCCCGCAGCTGTGGTCACTCTAGGCCAATCGTAGGCGTAGCACATTGGTTGACTAACCCGACTACTGCTTTTGGCACACTTCCGCCTTGTCCGACATCTTGTCACCGAGAGTGAGTGAAACGCACAGCACGTGTCCCAACAATGCTGTTCTTCCTCGCTTTGCAGTCAGGGCTCGAACAACCAAAGTGGTTCGCGCCATTTTTTTAACATAATCCCTCACTCGTGTCCAAGCTGCATAATCCGAGTGGGTCTTCACCTCCTAGTGAGTTGTCTGCCTCTCTACAGAGACAGACTCTTCTGGTTTGTCTCGTCAACCTCTGTCCCGGACAGTTGCACGGCGACCTCTTCAGTTTCATATCTTTGTGAAACTTTTCGTCTTACAGTTTCATATGGGTGTTCTCCTCTGATGAGGCTTTCGACAAGCTGGTTATGTAGTCTATGTGGTCAACTTCTTGTACCGGACTTTGTCACTGCTTCTGGTCCAAACAATCTTACGTAGGTTGAACCTCTCCGTAAAGTCTGAAGATGAAACACTCTGCAACGCAATCTTCCTAGCTTTTCACGTTCCGCAAGGGCTCTTCTCTGCCTTTTTGCCGACATCTTGCATTATAAGAAAAACACAAACACAACTCCACAAATCAGAAACACTGTTCCTTGAACTTTCGTTTGAAAATTGATTATGAAACCATAAAGATGTTAACAGGCGCTCCACAAACTTCGTCCACCTTCTTCAGAGGGTAAATGCAAAATCTGTAGAGATTACATAAAAGTTGGAATTGTTAGTCAGAGTTCGAAACCGCCGCTTCAAAGTCTCGCTTACTGATCTCTCTACTCCAAGTATAGCTTGCCGCATCCCAACCAGCTTACCCCATCCCAACCAGTTATTTCTGTTTTTTTCTTCTTGTAACTGTAGTATTACTAGCTTCTAACTCGCTCCTGCTCTCTCTTTCAGCAGCATCATAGACCGTGGGTCTAGCTGTGACACCATTTTCCTCTATTTTCTTTTTAATGACTAGGAGCTTTGCTGTCATTTATACGTAGAAAATGATAATTATTAAAAAATAAATTAGAAAAATAAATCAGTTTTTGATTTTTAGAACACCATACGAAAAACCGACACAAAATCCGAATCGGTTTCGGTTACCGACCCATCCCTATCATACAGTAATACAGTAAAACCTCTTTAACTCGAACTCCAGCGAGACTGGCATTGCAGTTTGAGCTAAGCGGAGTTTGAGTTAAACGGAAATGCATTCAAACACAAGACAGGCTGTTGGCCTGGGGAATACCGAGTACATCTTTAAATCCAATGTTTGCTAAGTGCAGATTGGTTTAATGCGTGAAATGTAATACTAATGTACTAATAAATTACTACTAATTCCTCAGTAAAAACAGCAGAAATACTTTTTTTGGGTACAAAAACTACACAGAATGCATGTTGTCAAGTAGTAAAATTACCATCTGGAGTTTGAGCTAACCGATATTTGTTTGAGATAACGAGGGTAATTTTGTATTGGGCCAACCAAATCGCACAAAATTGTTTGACTTAACCGATAGTTTGACTTAAGCAAGTTTGAGTTAACGAGGTTTTACTGTAGGAAGAAAACAGCACTGTTAACAACGCTATGAACAACCTGTCTTTGTTCTTTCTTTTAGCATCTGTACCTCATCACCAGAGTGAATCTGAATCGGAGTCTGAAGATGAAGATTATGTTCCTGATGACGATGACGATTGGAAGAAAGTGGTAAACTTTTTTTTATTTTCTATTACGAAATGTAGGACTGCATTTACACCACAATGGACATTTCTTATTGTTGTACCTCTATGGAAGCTGGGCAGTAGCCTGAGCTTTGCTGGCTCACATATAAAAAATAGGTGGAAGAATGGTTTTTTTAACAATTTTTTTTTTTAGTGGCAGCGACCCTTGCAGTCGTCGCAAAGTGGTGTTGTGCATTATCTGACGAAGTTTTATTGTAAATCTCCATCCATATGTTCTGCTTTGTACAATCTTGCCATAATCTCTCGCTTGTCTTCTGCAGACTATTCAAGTGGGGTCAGATTATCAAGCGGTCATTCCAGAAGGGTTGTGCAAGTACGATGATGCACCGGCGTACGAAAATGACGACAAACTCTTGTGGGATCCATCCAGGTTGCAAGGAAATGACGGTAAAATTTGTGACTTTGCAATTTCCATTCTTGTACATTCTCACATTGCAGTTTTGTTAAAATACCTGTCTTTGTTTTTTTTTTTTTTGGTGCCAATTTCAGTGGATGATTACTTAAGGCGGATCCACCAACCAAACTGCAGCACGGCGACGCAAGGCGTGAATGCAGTACCTACCGGGTCTCATGTGCGAGACGATGAACAGGTAATTGTATGTATTAAGGCTGCACCAGTACTGATTCTGGTATCGAGTCGGTTGCCAATGTTTGGGTATGGGATCGGTATCTGCAACTTTTGCTGAAATATGGACAACTCGGGACACGTTCGAGATTACGACATGCTGTTTTGCGACGTTTTTGTTCAGGAAATCACTGATCTTACTGCTAATGATAATATTTGTTCACTCATAGTGGTCTAAATTGACTGGTGCTAAATTCTAGTCTATCTGTGGCATGTTACGAACAGTAACACCCGTCGGTTTCATTTTACTGCTAATGGTAATATTTGTTCACTGTAGTCATTTTCTTATGCTAAATTCTAGTCTATCTGTGGCATGCTATGATCTATAACACCATCGGTTTCAGTTTCATGTTAGGCTGACAACGCACACTCTGCGCCATGTTGGATTTCATATTACAAAAAACGCTCCAGCTAAAACCTGAAAAACTGCAATTCCGCTACACGTACTATCTAGCGATTAAAAAGTGAATTAGTTTGACCAACATATGAAACGCGTACTGTCCTTCACAGTTTTCAATACTAAAGCGAAAGTGAGAAACATACCATTACGTTTTTAGTAAGGCTTGGCCGATACCAACTTTGACCGATCCAATCCTTCATCACCGATACCGATCCCAATACTTCTGTGCATTACTTCCAGTAAAGTTAATGTTTCTTCCATATTCAGAAACAAAATTTGATGAAAAGTTCCGAATCTCAAAGCTCTATGAGCATGCATCTTGCTGTAAAGTTCGTTTGTTGGAACCTGTTTTTGGTTTTTGTTAAATAATTTGAGAACGACTGAAGCTTTCGCTCTGAAATTATTAGAACCATTGGAAAGCTCTCGAAAAACGGTTAAAATGGTGTATTGGAACATCAAAAACGGACAATTTTTGGCGAAGATATCGCAAAAACTGATATTTGACCAAAACAGTTAGCCGAGACCGATACCGCTAGTATTGAAGCCGATACCTATGCCAATATCGGGATCGCCCGAGCGTTAGTTTTTAGGCACTCAGTTATAATTAATAAAAACGTACCAGTACGATTTTAGGGTCCAAAAAGTTAATACTCACGTGCAAATACATAACTCGGTCAATTTTGGCCAAATTTGATGTTTGAATATACCATTTGAATCGTTTTTCCGTGAGCTATCCAGTGGTGCGAATCTCGTGCCATTTGCTCTAATAGTGTTTTAATTATTTAGCAAAAACTAAATATATTTTGAAAAAAACGTCAGCAGTCCAAAGTCAAAGCTGTCGAATTAAAATTTTGGGCTTTTGAATCCTGGACCAGGTGAATTTACTACCATAGAAACTAATTAGTGTAATACAAAGCCTTATGAAAGCCTCGAAAATTCGCAAGATACAGGGTTGCAGGTGTCTATGTGATACATAGGAGCGAATATATCTGAAGATTTTGAAAAGTTAGTGTGAATAGAGATCGTCGTTTTCCTATGAAAGCCTTGTTAAAGTCACACGTATTATAATCGCTGCCATTATTTCGAATGCGAGCCCAAAATTGCTATTTGTCTTAGATTCAAAGGTATTCGGTATTCAACCGAATACTGATTTTGGCTAAATAATGATATTCGGTATTCGGCCGAATAGTGTTAAATTTGTCGGTGTTCGGCCGTACAATTTTGTTTGCATAAATTTATGCAATTTTGTTGATGTAAAAAGCATTCCGTTTTTGGTGAAGTGTTTTAATTTCCTAAAACTAGGAAAAATTATGGGTGAATGACTTTTCAAGGCATAAAGCCTGTGGCACACTGCTCCGTTCCGTTCCGACGACGAAGAGAGCCTCCAGGGCCATCGTAGTTAGCGACTGACTGCAACAGATGGATCAGCACACATTGCTTCCGTCGCTAACTGCGGTGGCCCTGGAAGCTCTCTTAATCGTCGGAACGGAACGGAGCAGTGTACCACAAGCTTAATACGAAACTAGATTTTATAAGAGGGAGGGTCAGTTTTTCAAAAAGTGAAAACGTGCGTTGTATACCTATTCTTTCGTTTTGTCATGTTTTATCATCAGGAAAGTTAAACCTGAAGATTAATGGTCGACACTCGACAGGGGGCGAGCGAGTCCGTTGGTTGGCGATTAACATTTTTTACCCACTCGGCGATTGCAGCAAGACATCTTTAAAAAAAATTTTAAAATTGCAAAAAGAAAACACTAACTTATATGAACTGCATTTTGAGTCTGAAGAGAAGCAGTCACAAAAATACCATTTAAAAAAAAATATTATTTCTTTCTAACCTCTAAACATATAAAAGTACTGTAACCCCCTTCCCTGTCCGTCTACTTTACTTTTTAGCGTGCATGCTTTCGTGCCTGCCTACTAGTGCTATAACGGTTATCCGTTTAAACGTTTAAACGAAAATTTACGTGTATACGTTTTTCTACATTGCTAAACGATTAACCGAATCTGATTATTTACCTCACAACAGCACAAAGTTTTAATTCAATAAACGTTATTTTGTGGCTTTATTTGGTAGTTAACGTTAAAACTACCAGAATATTAGCTGCTTTCGCTGCATCCAACTTGTTCAGCAGCTGTAAAACCTGAACTTCCGGTTTTGTGGTGAAATCGAAACCAGCTTCGGTTAGGCTTAAGTCGCAACAGGTTTTAACCACGCTCACCGTAAACGTAGCGGGACACTGCAGAAGATGAAATATTATCACCACGTAAGCCAATTAAACAATTAAAACTTTTTTTTTAAACAATTGTCTACATATTGTTAAAAACAACTAACCACTGGATGGTTAACAAAGCTAAATTCCAAAGCTTGCCAACTGATCCAAGATCGTAAAACAATCGGAAATGTGTGAGGATTTCCCGCGATTCCTGCTTATTTTTTTTTTTTTAATTCAGGCTATTGTTTAACATTTGTTTTGTTTCAGAATAAATACGATTTGTTTGCGTGTGATTCGTGTTGCTTAAATTTTTTTAAATTAAATTAGTAAAACGTAGTTATTGAATTTTATGTTGACATTTTTTTTTGTCTTAGTTTGTTGCATTGTTATTATTACCGTTCGATTTTTCACGGTTTTCGGTTAACCGAACGTTTAATTAGGTCGTTTAAACGTTTAGCAAATTACACGGAAACTGCTAGCACTACTGCCTACCTAAGCATAGATGGTCGTCGGATACCGAAATGTTTCAGCCAGTCTTGTATCAGCCCACAGCTAAGAATCACTAACTGCAAACTCTAGTTTAAAGAATTTATATTGGCTTATAATTTCCAATCAATTTACTATATATTCGTCAGAAAGTATTTATTTTGTCGAAATCACTGCTTTCTTCGTGTTAGGTAGCTGTAAAACCCAAACTTCTGATTTCAGTGATCAAACAGAAATCTGCTTCTGTTAGGCCTAAAGTGGCGTCAGGATTTAGTCGGACGAAGACAGCAGATAAAACAACGCCGTTTAAGTTAAAAATGTGAACAATTAAAGTTTTTGTTATAGTTTTAAATAATAGACTGAGCCTACCGCTTATTTAAAACAAGTAACCAACACATACTTATGATTGAACAGAATTTCAAAGCATGTCGGCTGATCCAAGATGAGGAAAAAGGAAGCAAGAATTTTGCGCGATTCCTACTTTTTATTTTAGCACATTTTTTTATCAACTGTTTTACTTCGGAATAAATATGTTTTGGCTATGTAAAGTACGATTGTAATTGTAATTTTTTTTACAATAAAACGCGCGATTATTATCGATTATCTTTTTTAAAATCTGTTAATATTAAAGATTTTTCACGGTTTTCGGTGACCCGAACATCAGATTTTGGTTTTTAACCATTTTACGACGCGGATACGGCTAGCTGTAACACAACACTGAAAATCCGTCGAAAATCAAATGGTGTGGACCCACTGGCAGCCACATTGGATCCTAATAAAACTTCAGAAATGTGGGGAGGGGATGGGGGAAGATAAGAAGGCAATCACACGTTGTGGATGCACGTGCCCCCCCCCCCCCCCCCCCCACTGTTACAACAACGGCGAATCGAGGGTTGGAAAAGTTGGAGAAATAGTGCTGCCTTATTTTTTGTCAGTCTTTCCGTTGGTGCCTCCCCTCCCTTGAAAGGCTGCATATCAAAAAATTAAATTATGCCTTACCATGCAACAAAATATTGTTTGTTTATCCTTTACTACTAGTTTGACCGCAGGTGTCTAGTTCTACTAATGCATGTTGCTAGAATTTACATAATTTCGTCACAAACCGTCTTATATCTTGTTAAATTGTGATTACAAAAAATTGTTTACGCACATAGCCGCTAATATATAAAAAAA
>JAHWFP010090940.1:61822-99064 GCA_023313725.1 Lithobius niger
TTTTTGGGTGGGGGGGGGTTGCATCTTTTATGGATGGAAACCGGATCAGTTTTTGCAAAACGAGGAGGGGCAGTATTTAATTCAACTGCCCATCCAAATTCAACTACATGTAGCAAATGGGAGGAAGGGAAGGAGAGGAACGAGGATGGAAAGGGAGGAAAGGAGGAGAAAAACTGGGAAACAACCAAGGCGAAACAAAACCGCGGGCGAAGCCGGGTATTACAGCTAGTGTGAAAATAAATGTTTGCGCAACTTGAATTGCCCAACTTCCAAATTAATTGGAGCTTCATGTAAAGCGGACACACCATTGAGGAAGTAGCACGGGCACAGACGAGAAGAGGAAAACCCAGCGAAACCGTAAAGATAGCGGAGCTCGCTCCATTATGTCAACAGTGGAAGTGACGACGGTCTTATATCAAATTTCTTGACCCAATACGAAATACCTTGCATTTACATCCGGAGATTAGTGGTGCTGTTTCTTAGATCACAATTCCAATGACCATGTTTCCCCTTTAATGAGATTAGACCCGTTCAAAATCGAAGCATTTCTGAAAGGATTTAATTGACATCTTGCATGTCATTTAGGCTTAACACACAAAATAGCAATTGTTAATGTGGTCACCTTTGAACTTTGACCAAGACAGTCACTTCAGTTTGGTTCTTTGTAGTACATATCCCAAATTCATTTTGTCTGAAAAATTTAGGGATTCACTGAATATTCGGGGATTATTCGGTTCTTGGCCTATTCCGCCAAAAGTTAAATTATTTGGTATTAAACCGAATATTGATGTTGGTCAAATAATGATATTTGGTATTCGGCCCATTAGTGTTAAGATTTGTTGGTATTTGGCCGAATAATTTTGTTTTGCATTTGTAGGCCATTCGTCGGTCGGTGGGTAACGTCAAACCGCTGGCGAAAAAATATGAAATATTGAGATATCTACGACCGACAACGAACAACTGCCTGAGGTGTTGGTTGTTATAGCAAGTCTGTCAAAATGTGTTTGCACCGGTATGAATAGACTATAAAACTACACAAAAAATTCAGTGTTCGTTCATAAGAAATTCAGTGTTATTTCAGCTCTTTGTAAAAAAAAAAAAAAAAAAAAAAAAAAAAAAATCTATAAAGAAAGAAATATCCAGGTTATCGTGGGTTTCTTATTGTTTTGACTATTGTTTTTAGGGGTTATGTACGTCTGATTTTTTTCTTTTTGAAACGTGATTTGCCAGTCAACCTTACATAGGCTAACAAGCGAGGTCGGCACGGTATGATTCCATTCCATTGCACCTACGATGCCTATGCCAACTAAATCGACCATGCGCATGCGCCGAATTAACATGAACATTCCGGATCCGAAGTTGGTCTTTAGATCTCGTGCGTCAGCCAGATCACGTTTTTGGCCAATAATTTTTTTTTACACGGACATTCCATATCCAGGGCGTCTCTTCGGAAACACGGTTGACATTCTCTATCCTATGAATCGACACAACTCTGCACTAACAAATTAGAAAATACTTATTACGAAACACAAGTCGGACCGCTCCGAACACAAAAATTCTATTTTAGTGTGTTAAGCTACCGAATTTCAATCGACAATATGAATGGAAATGAGCTACTTTTGTTTATAAAGTCGTTGGGCGGTCGATCGCTGGCTCAAAATTCTCCCATAAAAGCACGTTCATTTACCGGGGAGAAGTCGGCCGCTCTAGGCAGCAGTCGTTATAAGCGCCACCGCTTAGTTTGCCTTTCTGTCACCAATAATTCTGCCATTTACGAAGTGTCGTTAAAATTTGAAATGGAAGTAATAATTACCCGAAAAAGACTATAGTGTTAATTACGTTTGTGTTTTAAGAACAATAAAAATTCTTAACATTGTGATCTGCAGTGATTATGCATACTAGGGCTTGTCACAAACAGCATTTTTTTTTTGTTGTAGTTGTTTTTTTCCTGTTTTTTTTTTAAAGAACGGTATGCAATTTCTGTTTACTTGGCAGCATTCGATTTTTCCGCCAAGTAAAAATGGGATGCCTGTAACAGAAACTGCATACCATTATTTAAACTGCCCCAAAAAATATGGAGCATAAATAAGCCTAAACGAATTACCCTTCTTCCTGCTACAACAAAAAATCTAACAACCTTTTTTTTTTTTGGGTGGAGAGAGGGGGAGGGGGGGGTTCCCGTCCACTGCAGTCCATTGCACAATTGAGCCCTTGGCTTGGAAATTTTCAACAATACGTGCTATCGGGGATGTTTTTAAGGGTGGGGGGGGGGGGTGTCACTCACCCCCAAAGTTTGGCCAGTTGGCAAATCAGTTGAAAAATTACATAAATTTTTGGCTAGATGGAAAATTATGTCGGTAAATTTCTGGTTTACACCCCTCCAAATGTTATCCTTCCTGACGTCTGCATGCTATTTCATGCTTTAAGTGTGTTCCTATCTGTTCACTTGGTGTGTGATGAGCAGACAAGCATCCCACCAGTGCAGATTGGAAAGTAAGCGAATGATTATGTGTATATGTATGCGTGTTAAATGCTTCCTATGGACGTTTCCTTTTTAAAAATAGGCCATGTCAGTATGGCTGAGTGGTAGGACAAATGGTTTCAAAGGTCATGGGTTCGATTCCCCACTTAGGCAGTCGGACATTTTAAGTCCAAAAGGCAACATAAATAGGTTTGCATCCATGTTTATTACATTATACCATACACAATCAAGGTTCATAGATCAAAGTTTTATTCTTGTTTCATTTTAGGTTCGGACGAGATCTGTTGGGGAATTAGTCCAGTTTTATTACTTATGGAAAAAGACGGAACGGCATGACGTCTTTGCCAACAAGGCTCGCCTGGAGAAGAAAAAATACACATTGCATCCTGGAACTACGTATGTTCTCTTGGTTTTCTCTTGTATCTCTGGACTTATGTATGCTGATTTTACCTAAGATGGGCGGATCTCGTTTCCAGAACAAAACTTGTAATTCTCTTATGTATAAAGCACTTTTTTCTCTTCATTTTTCTTTAGGCAGTCATTTCCGCATGTTGATGTTAGGTGCGTAATTTTTTAATCAAACGGATGTAATTTTGATTTTAAGTCTCCTCTTTGTTTGAACGGGTGTTTAATTAGTGGGAAAAAAACTGGCTGGTTGCCTAAATGAACCCGATTTACCATCTAATCGGTTCCCCCCCCCCCCCCCCCAAAAAAAAAACTCTTCTGTTAAAGGTGTTTTAAAAAAAATCGTAACAAGTTCTTAGAAGGGGTTACCTAAATCTAAATTTAAAACACAGCTTAGAACTAAAAATAAAATTGGTATCTTCGGTGATCTGGAAAGAAGTTTTGACATCGCACGCGTTAGGTTGACCGCACAAAATGACAATTGTAAACCTTATAAAGTATCCCGTATTCATTTTGTTGAAGAAGCTTGCCGGTCTGTTGCCGTGCATTTCCTTTGGAGGAGTAAACCCTGCTTTTAATAGTACCCAAAGGCGTAGTTTTTTTTCCAAAATTCAGTGGCGTATACTAAAATTTCAACTAATTGTAGGGTAGCCCGTGCATTTCTTTTTCGCGAATCATTTAGCGTTTAACAAAAGTAAAACTGTCGGGGTTGGTAGCTTTCGCTCAACAATGTACAGTTATTTTGAACAGGTCCGTTTAACGTGTTTAACCTTGTCTTGTATTGAAGCAGTTATTTCCAACTTGGACGGGTTCTCTTGTGTGCAGTGGAAAAGAAATGCACAGATACTAATATAGGCGTAGGTATCGATACTGTACTATTGTTGTCGGAGTGGCTACCTGTTCCCGTGAAGTATCCGTTTTTGTGATAGTTTCACCAAAAAATGTGACTGATTTTGACGTTCCAATTTACCATTCAAAATTTTCATTGTCTTAAAATACTTCCCTTTGGCTATGCCCAAACCTTTAAAGCTTCCTTTGCACCCCACCAGGTGACATACCTGCTCACGTCCCAACAGGTGTTGCCACCAATCCACAACTTTCGTTTTGTACATGGACCAAGTTGGTTGTGTGCTTTTGCTTTTCAACAAAATATCCAATTTGCAACCTTTGAGAATGTTTCACTTGAGTTGGAAGTGTCCTCACACGCGTAAACCTTGCGCACCGCAACTTGTGGTTGGACGTGTGAATTCTGTGTTAATCCATGTGATGTTCGTCTACCGCATGCCGACGCCGAAATTACACGTATCGAGTTAAAATAGTGTGAAACCGGCCGCTATCGTAGCGCAAATGGTGGCGTTCATACGTTAAGACGAGACCCCTACGTAGCCTTATCTAGCTGTGCAGTAACGTTAACCCAATGGTGCCAGATCATAAGAAGAGGAAAACTCCCCATATTGTGCCCAAGCAACTGCATAGAGCAATGCTACACTTTTCACTTAAATTTTTAATAAAATGACTTCGACTGTGCATCTTTACATGAAAGAGCAGAAAATATACTAAATACTAAGGCTTTACCGGATGAGAATTTTTTTTAGCCGAACCGAACAAACCTTAAATAAGCCAAACACCGAACCCTTCCGAACCGAACAAAAATGTACCAAACCAATCTATCTTAATTTAAAATATAAAGAACTCAGTTCACAAAGATCCTTCGAAGCACAAGTTTAACAAATATAGGTATTTTCACATGGACTTGTAAATACATAGATGTTGAAACTCTGTTTGAACATAAAAAAATCTCTACTACTTTTACATTGTCTTTTATAACTTCAGAACCCGTTAGAGCTAGGAACTTGAGGCTTGGACCAACAGAAAGCTGGCGAAAACCTTCAAAATGGTGTATTTAAACATCAAAATCCGTCGATTAGAACTGAAAATATGTTCGATTTGGTATTTTGCCTTTAAAAGATCGAACCGAACCGAACGTCCTCTGTTCAGCTGTGTTCGGTTCGGTACAGCCTTACTAAATACATATGGTTGGTATAAGTTAAATACCCAAATCTACCGCTTCAAAAATAAAAAGAGAAATATGTGTAATGTTTAGACAAAAAATATCGTAAATTTCAACTGTGGATAGAATTTTGCCTATTTTTCATATGCAGGAGGGTATGATTTATTTTTTTGGTCCAGGGTAAACTGTCGAATGTGAGCTTTGTTTTCAGCCCATGTTTATGAAAAAAATGTTAAGAATTTGCTGTTCAAAAAATATTGTAATGGCTCCTATTGTCATATGAAAAAAAACTACTGCGCGTGGCGGGCGTCATTGGAAACGCAATTTCCTGCTCCTCAAGCTAAAACTGTAGAAAATGTAATTTTGTGGTGAAGTAATCTGCTAGAGATAGTCTAAACTTTAGTTAAACTACTGATTTTCCAGGAGTTGGGCACCGTTGGGTTAATCAGTCACAGCAGCTGAGTTCCGCTTCTTTAAAATGCTGTAGTCTCGACGTTGATTGACTTTGGCAGCTTTCACTGTTGTCCTGACAGGATTTTGTTGCCCAAAGCCCGCATTTTAATCCTACCACTGCAGTGTACCCCTGTCAGACCCGCTTGATGTGGGCTCGGGTCCTTCAGGCTTACCTGTAGAGTTTATTTATTTTGCACAAGCACTTTAGGAATCTTAAGTATCCGAAATAATGTCGTTCGTGGGGGGGAAGTTACAGTCAGTCAAACGAGCAGCAACTGCTTCGGCTGCTTCCTAGTCCAAGAAGGCGGCTGCTATACGAGAAGGAGCATAGACCTGTACCTTGCCTTGTGTGTTCGTTGCAATCCTGTCCAGGCACAGCTCATCAAGCATGAGTTCTCCGTTGGTTGTGAATATCCCGAATTCTTCGACACACAGTGCTTCGGTTTAGGGGTCGTTTTCAGGTGAAAGGGTTAGCCTGGGTGAGAAACGACAGTCTGGGGCGACGTCACCAGAACTAGTGTGGGCGACTCCATCTTGGCCAGCCATGGCAGGACGTCGAAGGTTCGTAAAGTCGTTCCAGGAGAGTTGGAGAAACGTAAGCATGACATATTGTGGCAATGAGTGTTGTACATTCGCATAAAAAATGTAAACTCGTTCTAGTTACCACATGGCCCGTGCAAAAGAAGATACTCGTCCACCCAGAATGTCCATTGGCATTTCTATCTCTTAAGTTGTCCGAGAAAGGAGACCTTATCCATCTAGGAAGGACTATAAAATTAAATTGTAAATTCGGTTGGAGCCCGTACGTTGGGCGGACACCCCAAGGCACAATGTTCCCAATGCACCCCTATGCACAATGCATCCCAATTCACAACGCACCCCCAATGCACAATGTCCCAATTAAGGTAACGTTGCCAGGGCCCTAGACTTTGCTGTTCACCATCGCCAGGTACCCATGGTACGCATAAGAAGAAGGTGACGTCTCCAGGGACTCCTGTACCTGGTCGCTCAATCATTATGGTCTAGTCAATAAAGGAACGTCTCTCAGAGGCATCGCCTGGGGAGCTTTCGCGGCGAACACTCAAAACCTGTAGGGAAAGGGGAGATTATCCTAACCCTTGTGCCAAGCACAGGTCACAATTTTGAATCAAATGGATGGTTTACTGCAACAGCACGTGATTCCGCCCGCGACTTGACTTTGATGGAGATCGAAGAGGTGTCTGCAAGGGACTTCGCCTGGGATGCTGGACCTGGGTCATCCTGGAGGGTGAACTCTAGACCTGTTGTGGAGGGGGAAGTTAGAGTTTTGCTCCTACACCTGACACAGAGCACCTGTATGTACTTAGTGAATTTTGTTTGATGTGAGAATATTGCATTCTACCGAGGTTATACTTTGGCGGATGTCGATTTCCCCCCACTAGGGGTGTGCGAGTAGAATAATTTTAATTCGAGTCGAGCCGAGCCGAGTTTGCAACAGAAGAATCGAGTATCGAGCCGAGTTCGAGTATTTGATGAACACACTTATTTGGCAAGTGTTGTTTTTATTTGTTAGTGTAATAACAACTAAGATGCTGTTTAACAGACTGTGTGGGTCAAGGTCTACAACTAGTTTTCCAGTTTTTAGGATATAACTTTGAAATGGTTGGAACTAGTGACTTTTAATTCACACCACCTGAAAGCTCTCGTCGAGACGACGAATTTGGTATATTTGAACGTCAAAAACGGTCAAAAATTGGCGAAGTTATGGCATTTTCACCGGATTCGAGTTTTCCGAGTATGAATGCAAGCGACGAGCCGAGTTCGAGTACAAGTCGCATACTCGGCTCGGCTCGAATTTTTCGAGTATCGCACATCCCTACCCCCCACCCAAGTTGGGGACTGGGTGTGATTGTTTTAAGTGGCTCTGGGGTTAGGTGCTGGCTTCCCAACTCAAAGGTTGAATCTATTGTCGGCAACCTCCTGCTTTTGTAGGACCCTTTCCCACTAATTACTGTTGCCAGTGGCCCGAGGAACATCATTATTCGTGAAAATATGAGATTCCATTCATTAGTTTTGTATCGTGGACCAGGATTACGCTTCATCATGTATGTATGTGCCAGGTGGACCATTTGATGAAGATCGTTGCCTACACCTGAATAATTAAAACACCTTCCTTAGTCATAGTCACAATTTAGATGTAAGAATGGTTTGTGGAGTTACCCGAGAAAGGAGACCTTATCCATCTAGGAAGGACTATAAAATTAAATTGTAAATTTGAATGGAGTCCCTAAGTTAGAGGTAAAATATTGCTTGAAGAGTTTCCACAACTTGACGGCCCAGGGGGCGAGTCATGTAAAAGGACAGAAATGGAGTTAAATCGGGTGCTAGGACCTCCAAACCCCATCAAGGACTATGCAGGAACCGTGAAGACACTGTTTTCCCTGCGAAAACAGTTTGTGTGGATTTGTGAAGTGTACTGGTAGGCTGATAGAAAGGGTGGGGTGGCCAACGGGACCCTCCACCCTGGTGCTTCTTCCTGAGCTTTGGGGGGGGGGGGGGGGTACCAGTACTAGACAAGCTAGTGGCGGCTAGTTCATGGCATTGCGAAATTATCTTCATCAGCTACGGTCTGCGCAACACCAGGGAGGTGCAGACACGAGAGAAAGTGTGATTTAAAAACGTCTAGATTCATACTCTGGAATGTAACAGACGACATTACTTGCGCACGAAGGAAAATACGAAGAACGTGTGGTGAGTGCTATTGTGTTGGAAAAAGCAGTGTTACGACCCAGCTGCCATAGCAGGTAAATAACGCTTGGCAGAAGGCGGATACTTCGGTAGTGTGTACGAAAGATTATAGGCATCATCTGTGTAGTTAGCTCGGGGTTTGGCTCGACCCACCTCCTATTGGATGAAGAAAGCCAGCCAAGTATTTTTGGATGAAAGTGAAAACATAATTTTAAAAATGTAATTAGTTTTTACTTATCCCAAAATACCCACCAACCATCCCCACTCTCGCCGAACGGATAGTTCGCCAAACAAAAGTGGTGGGTTGGTGGCAATGACTGCTGGGTTGTGAGCAGGTATGGTATGCCACCCGATACAGACCGAAGGAAGTTTAAAGGTTTGAGCATGGAGCAATAAATAAACCGTTTATATAATAAAGGTAAATTTATTAGGGTAAGTGAAAACTAATTCTGTCTTTAAAACAATGTTTTTTTTTTCTGCAAGCTTTCTAACGATTCCAGTCTGTAAGAGTTTTAATCTATCTCAAGTTATTTACTGTTTAGTAAAAAAAAAAAAAAGTGTTAAAACGTGTATGGCTTGCACGTAAAGCCTGATACTTGCAAATTTGTGTTGCGATTCTATAATTTTTGTTTATTACGGGAGATAGGCGCTTCACAGCAACTGTTTTCTGAACATGCTCAAACGTGTTTCTCTTCCCTATCTCCCCCCCCCCGCCCCCCCCGATTAACTTTTTTGTATTAACTGCATTGAAATAATATTGCTGATCAGTTCACAATGACCGGTAAATGTTGATATCGGCCAAACCGTATTAAATTCTCTTTTATCTATAAAATCTGCACTTGATAATAATTAATAGGCAATAGTTCATACAAATCTTATGTTTCAGCGTAGTCATTAAACGTTGGGCTGGTATCGACAGAAATATATTTAATTGACAGTTTCGTTAAATTTAAAGAGATTTTCATGACGACAATTGGGCAGTATACTGTGAAGTATGAAAATAGTGCAGCCGAATGCCTGTCCTCTGGCTGACACATACCAAAGCACAGTATTGTTGAAACAGCGAATTTCGTGATAGTGTTCCAGAACTTCATTAGAACAGATATCGTTTTTATAAGCATCCACTTAGAAATGGTCCGTTTCGCTGCAGTTCAAATGTGTTAAAATGAATTATTTTGGTTGGTTGTTTAGGAACCAGATCTGAAATGTTGCTGACTGGTGTCAACTTTAATGATTTGATGTTGGAAACTGTTTGTAGTGCCCCCAAATTCTATTGAAGTAGTGTTGCATCCCTATTACTTCCGGCAGTGGTTAAACAGTGATACCAACCACAGTGTTAACGTCTTAAAGCAAAAATAACCTTGCACGGACCTTGCAACCGTGCTCTTTTCCTGACCCTGATTAGTTACTTCATTGTCATTGTGCTCAAGGAAATAACGTGTGTGACTTCTTGAATGCAAGGAAGTATCGATTGGGGTTTTACTTCCTCGATTTTCTCCATATTTTTTTTTATCAAGATCACGTTATCATCTTCCCCCTTAAAAGCTGCAAAAGCAGCAACGAAGAAATTTGCGTGGAATTTTGTGTTGGGGGACTTCTATGCTGTGAAACCATTTCACGGCTGGCTTTAACTGGTAACTGAGTCACTCATAACTTCTCCTCACACTGCTTTCTGCTACCTCCACGACTATTTTTTTGTGATGAGTACAGTACAATTCACCCTTTGCCAAAACAGTTCAGTTAAAGTTTTAAGTTTAAATGAAGTGAACTGTTTTGTCAAAGCGTGAACCGTATTGTAACTAATTTTGTTACAAACCAAAGTAAAATGGCTGAAATATGGTGTTATGTAATTTTTTTGAAATGCTTTTGTTATGTGTTGTGTTATGTAAATTTCTTTTAAGATTGTGCAAATGTTAATACGGTAAGGTGTTTTTCTAATTTTGGACTGCATTCCACTGTTGGGTTCCGATTCGGATTGCGGTTAGGCTCTGGGTTTCTAAGTCTAGTTCGGCTGTGGTTTTTTGGGGAGTTCGGTTCAAACCGGTTTTGCTCGGATTAGTTGTGCAACACGGATCGATGTGCGGTAGAAGTGATAGTGACCGACTCATTTACCAACCTAAGGCGTGCCAAGAATTAGCCTCACAGTGTCGTAACCTTTAAAGAGGATTGCGGCGTAAGATGATTTTAATTCAAAATTCCTTATAGACACAGGTTAAGGGAAAGCCGATTCCTTGAGTGTTGTCTGAAAGCTGCTAATTTTTTTGTAAATTCTCCAAAACAGGTGTTAGCTTAATAGGGTGTCCATTAAATTGTGCCCTATTTACAAAAGTTTATACAAAATTAACAATGAGAGCAATCGGAAAGAAAAACTAGCAAAGTTTTACTAAAAAAAATTAACCTAATTTACTCTAACCAGTGCGCTCCACTTGTTGCGCACACAACATCGAAGCAGATTTCCAATTTGACTGTCGAACATTTACGAGCTATGGAACCTAGAGTTTCCATAATTTTTTCATGCAACTATACATTATGTCCATCATGTGCTTTTGTACATTCGGTCCTTTACACCCCCTTCTCCCCCTTAAAAAAATTGTTGAGGTAACTGACTTGAAGAGCTTCAGGCAACGAAAGATTCACAGACTTGTGTGTTTTTATGATGAAGCTCCCAATGCTTGAAATGGGCTTAACAATAACCGCAGTCATTTTCTGCAGCCGTCAATCCAGCAATCACAACAGTCCACGGAAGGTCAGTCGTTTAACGCGGCAAGTTGAAAATGGGTTATAGCGAGGACTAGGAGAAAAAAATTAAAATGTTGATGTCAAGTCGATAGCTTTTCTGCTGAAAACGAAAAAAAAAAGTTGCTTGTCCACAGTAGTATGGAATTCACACAGAAGTTTAAATTTATGCATACGCCTACTACGATACCTAATTGTGAAAAAAACAAACAAAAAAAAAAACACAACTCTGCAAGTGTTTGGCATCTCATTAAAAATTTCAACGTTTCAAGGTTTCTGCTATTTTTAAAATAGTCCCACAGATGGTAAGAGTAACACCAAGAATTTCGAGCTGAAACAATTACCACAATTCTGCAATTTTTTGGGAACAGTGCTAAATAGGGCTGTACCGAAACCACTTCTACCGATCCGATAGCGCTCGATAGCTATTTTACCCATGTCTGTACATATTTCGTTCCAGACGAGAGTTCATGACATGCTCTAATTTCTGGAATCGTAGCAGTCTGAAGGCAGAGAACACTTAAGTTCTCGATGCCGGCTCTGAGTATGTTCAGGAGGCGACTTCGTTTTGTGCTTCCACTTCTGGAATCGTGGTAGTCGGCAGACAGCTCACTCTCAGCTGTGTTAAACTGTGGTATCTGTAAAGAATCGCTAAAAAATACCGATCCGATATCGATACACTGAATATCTGTGCTGTATCTGCTGTTGCATTGGTAGCTGTATCGGTAAAGCCTTAGGGGAAACTCGTTGTCCCTGACAATAGCTGGTGTGAAATTAAAAATAGGCTAGATTTTCTGTGTACAACTGGAGCGCTTAGCGGTAAAGTATTAGTGTTAATTTTTTTAGTAAAATGTTTTGAGTGTTTCTTTCCGTTGGACAAAACTGCACTAATTATTTGGACATGTTTGTAAATGGGGCAGTAATGTATGGAAGCCCTGTACTGTGCTTAACTTGCATATTAATACACAAGATCCTAACACTACAGTAGAATGACAAAAATAATTTTTATTTTTTTTTTGTTGTTTAATTTACTTGGGCGAGTATGTACTACTCAGTCTTTAGGTTCCCAAACAGAGATAAACTAGACAAAATGTTTAGGCCACTTAAAAAAAGAAAGTTGGTTCCCGGGCAGTTTTCTCATAAAATCCGTGTGGGCGGGCGAAATTTTATTTTTTATTTTTTATTTTTTTATTTTTCGGCCCTAGTTTTCCGTACATTTTGGGGAATTATTTTTTAGTTTGGGTAAAATAAAGAACACTGCATCATAATTCTGCTTACCATGTGTCCATGAAATTATTTAACGACAAGAATGGTAATTTTATATTTTAATTTCTCGTTAAGGACCATTTTTGATCTGTAACTTTTATTTTTACCGCGTTGTTTCTTTTTATTTCCCGTCAAAAAATCGGTGCGGGAGGGCCTGAGAACCAACTTTTCTTTTTTTAATGGCCTTAGTTTGATTATTTTTTCACACGGTTGTAATCGTGAGTAAACCACCCAAAAAGTGGATTTTGGTTTGAGTTGCAGCCCAGCTCTGCATAGTAAGGCTACACCCATACCAATTGGATTGATTGCCAATCGTTTAACTGTTAGTTGCTGTTTTGAATTTATTATTTTAATAATTATTGGACTTTCGAAGAAAACTACACCACTGATAAAAAAAATTGGGGATTAAATTTTGGATATTGGTACCAGCAAATTTAAAAAAAAACTATTTTTTGAAGGTGGTACTGGTGCCGCCTTTCTGGATAGTGTCGTAGCTTAGTTCTGGTTTTCTGAGAAAATAAAAATTGCATATAAGCTCAAACTGGTTTTCAGTTACCATTTTTTACTAGATATTTTGAGCAAATATAATTAAAATTGACGTGTCAGTTATTGCGTTAATATATAATATCTATTGCCTTCAGAGGCTTGTTGAACCACATGGTGGACCACTATTTTTGGTCTGAGTTTGGTTCACGACAGGAGCTGTAATTTTCTTTTTCTGAATTATTTTTGGTATGGTTCAACTTCCTGGTTTCTATTCATTTTTCACCCGTAAATTTTCATGGATACTGCGATCCACGTCTTCAGATGGTCCATGAAAATGTATAGGTAAAACTACCTTTTAAATTTTATAACCGTAAAAAAAATTAATCAAACTAATCATAAATGTCACAGGAAGATGCATGTAAACCATTAAGAAAATGTACATAAAAGTAATTTGTGCTTAGGTCGTGCAGTAATCAGAAAATTGTCTGTCAGACTTTACACAAGAGGATCCTGCAGTCTCGGACTCTCCCAATACTACCCAACCATTGGTTCAACTGTAAACAGGCGTAAATCTTATTTGCTCTTAAAATGGCGGAATAAAATCGCACGATTGAATTTTGTGCTATGCTTCATATCATTAAACACTGCGTAGAGGTTGCTTGCTTTCTACAACATTACTTCTGCTAATTTTTTTTTCTCTGTCTATTGATTTATCTTCAAGGGACTACATGGATCGTTTTTTGGACGAACGCGAGAATCCGACCGTTCACCGTGACCGGTCCTCTAGTCCAAATATTCATTCCCTCATCTCGGGGGACCATAAGCGCCAGCACAACCGCTCAATGAGCGTCTTTGGGAGCGGCGGAAGTGGATGTGCATCGGCGACTCATTCACCGACTTCGTCTTCGTCATCCACCGTCAACCAGCACCATCACACACAGCATCACCAAGCGCACTCCTTGCATCACTCGCACCACCCACATCACATGCCAGCAGGTGCTGGCAGCCACTTTAGCGTTGTCGGGGCTCCTAGTGATTTGACTGGGAATCACGTGAATCCCGATTCATTCCAGCTTCCCTTAGAATTCTCTTCTCCGGCAATAACGTTACCTTCGTCCACATCCATTACTCGTATCAACTCAATATCCCATCCTGTGTCACTAGGCGATAGTTCTCACTCGAGTATCCACAACAGTAATAATTCCTTAGCTGCCCTGGACAGTTTATTGGCACTGCCTACTAGTTCGTCGCTTCAGGTGTCGCAAGCGGACAATTGTCTCGACACCGCCCTTGATCCCAAAAACGGGTTGCCTGTGGCAAACCTCGAGGACCTTGCAAAAAATCTTACTACCCATGGCATCGACAGGGATAGTCTCGAGTCGCTGGCATCGTCTCTAGTGACGGGGGCTTCCGAGTTTGTTGGTGGCTTGGTTGGTAATAGTCACTTTTCTCTTGCGACGACACATCATCACCTGGCGCCAACTCTCTCCTCCTCTTCTATTGCCACTATGAGTAGCTCTGAACTTAACCACGAACCAATGAGCTCGCTAAAGAACATTGAGATGTCTATTGCGAGTGTTAATTCATTAGGATCGAGTATCTCAGCTGCACCGTTAGGCGTTCCAGCATCGGAAGCGTTGATGCACTCAGCCTCGGCCAACCCAAGGTAAAAGCACTTACAATTGATTCCAGAACTGATCGGTATCCTACAGGGTAGCTGTAGGCTTGCTGTAAATACAAGGGGTACATTTTGTTCATTACGTGTGTGAAAGTCTTAAGCTTGTCACTTCATGGATTGTGCAAAACTTGACGTCTCACACACGCTGCGTAGCATGTGTTTAAGACAATTTTTTGCAGTTTGCAGTGCCCTGGCCATCATCACTTGTCGACTAGGAGTGTTTATAGTGGATCTGCCTTCGAAAGTGTTAAATATCGAACAAACCAGCAGAGAAAAGGTCTATGCTGGAGAAGTTAGTTAATTTTACTGCTGTTATCTGTGCATATGAAGATTGGTTTAAGAGTGAAATATTACGGAACTCTTCGTTTCAATATTTAAAAAGTTTACCATACAGTTTGCTGCCGGGCCGGTTCTCGTGGCCGTGAATTTTACAAGTAGGCACTGAAGGGCCAGTTGTTATATAAACATTATTCATAATTAATTGACAATTAATTATTTGCATTGATAATTGTTATGCACTACAAAACATTGAATTTTTGCCAAAAAAAAATCTTGGAAGACAAAAATACTGTTAAAGTATAATCATTGTGTCCCAATTGGTAAAGCTGACAACGAAACATTAATATGTGCAATACCTTAAAACAAGCGATGTTTGCACGCAATTGTTCGTCGTAGATTGCCATGAAGAAATTTTCACCAGTTTGTGTGCGTGTGTGTTCCTGTTTTTATTTTTTATTTCATTGTACTACAGTGCGTGGAAGTTTTTGTTTGTTTTTGTTCTATGAGGTAACACATAAGTTGTAAAATGACAGGCAAAATGTGAAACTTGTGCGTGTACATATATCATCTAGCATTGAGGAGGTGGTTTAGTAAAACTAAGTAAGCTTTACTGTAGACATCGAGGCACGAAGATTACGGAAAGTCTACCGTTCAGATTCGCCGTTGGTGAAATGTTGTTTTTCAGCGACGCTGTTAAGTTGACTCTTCTGAAAGAAAACCAGAGCTTAATAGTGGCGAGTGCTGACTTGAGCGTTGTAGCCTCCCTGTCACTAAACCATAAGTCTCCAAACGGGTTTTGTTGTTACTACTTTGATTCGTGTTTTGTCCATTGCCTCATTTCTGTCTTTATGTTTAAGCTTTCTCAGAGACAATGATTTACCGAGGGTGTCGGGCATATCATTCTGCAGGATCGAATAGTCACTTTGTGCAGCTAGAAAGGCTGTTATGTTAGCATTTTTAGCTGAAAAATATTTTTTCTCATCCCCGACTCCAACAATAGTGAATTGCTTAACCGTTTTGGAACGCACACAAAAGTGTAAAGGTTAAATTTAGGTGTACATCAACTGTCACTACTGCAGAAATGACAAATATGCTGATAACACAAAAGCGGTAAATGCCATGAAAGACCGTGTATTGTAAGGTTTCCACAACCTGATGAAATTTAAAGCTGAAGCGTTAATTGATAATTGTTGGACCGTGGAAAATCATTGGTCTCTTAAGCTTTGTTTAGTTGGTTGTGTCGACTTTTGTAACATTTGTGTTTGAACGTGGGTGGAAGGATCGCACCCATGGTTTCAGTAATATTTCCTAGTTTATCCCCAGTTTAAATTACATTCAGTTATTTACAGGGATCGGCCAGATTCTATTCCCTTCCCCCTCCTAACTCCCCCCCCCCCCCCCCATTCTATTATGGTGTTTTTCATTTCTAGCTTTTGAAGCTCACATAATGTAAAAATTATTCCACTAATGGGGGAAAATGCTGCTTCGTTCGACGAGAACCAAAGCAGGAAACTTGTTGATTACAGGCGAGCTAGTACGTTCGGACCCCAAAAAAATCTTCTCAAGAATAGCACTGAAAAGAAAAAGAAAAAATTATGGGCTTGATCAATTTATTTTTGGCCATTTTCCAGTGCTCGCAAATGTTTTTTTTTTCGTATAGTAAAATGTGAAATCATCATAAGGCATGCAGAGCGTATCACCACTATCGTTCCGTCTAATAATGATATCCTAACCTGATCAAAAGCAAACTTTTAGATGAGGGTTCCTAAAAATTCTACAAGTGTAACTACTGTAGTACAAAATTATTTTTATTCGGAAATAATACTGGCATTGGCTCGCAGTTTCCCTAGAGAGTTGTCAAGCAGCTCGCCCATTATCTCAGAATGGTCGAATAGTTACCACAACCATCTCTTGCTGGAGTTTCTGGGTTCAAGTCAGACTTTGCCCTCCCCTGTGCATTCATGAAGAGCCGTGAAAAAGTGCTTGTTCTCATGTTTATCGTGGCATGTAAAAGATCCAAGGAATTGCAAGACAACTTCAGCAATTAACAATTTCAGGTCAAGCATATCAATATAGTTTGGTGTATGTGCAGGTGCATAATATATCGGGGCGGGGGGGCCCGGCGAATTCCGCCTCTAGCTGAAGTATCTGGTGAAAACGATAGAAATGTGAATAAGACCTGACATAAATCTTTTCTTATTTTTGAGGTGGACTACATAAGCTTCTTGAGCTTTGCACCTTAAAGAAGCGTAGGCAGTGTATTAAAATTAAATAAATTGCCTGGAGTTGAAATTTTTAACTCTAACTGTAAACCAAACAGTTTTATATGCATGGACTTATCTTTGCTTATTTTGCACTGACATGGTGCCACACCCTGAAATTTTTGATACGTTTCTTGTTCTCCGGTTTTGAAACACATTCCGTGCATTTTCCGTAAACAGATAGGCCTAAGTGCCCTCTTGAAAAATTATTTAAATAAACTTTAATGGCCGCAAGATTATTGGGGAGACAATTGTAAGCTGTGGGTACTGTTTTCAGGGAATAAATCCTTGCGTTCCCAGTTCACGATAAAAGATTAATGAGTTGTCTTACAGCAATGAACCAGAATGCATCTGGCACACTCAACTGCTGCCTGCCTTTATCGCTTACACCGACTTACACCTGTTTTTGATACTCATTAACCAAAGTAAAACTGCAGAAGTTTAATATCAATTAGCTCTCACCAAAAAGATCTCTAGACCGACTGTTTCGCCCTTGTTTGGGCTTTGTGGATGAAAATTGTCCTAGGCCTGGGTGTTAAGCATTCAGTTGAATGGAGCCCCAAACAAGCAGAAGTTTCTGCTATTTCGCTTGCTGAAACTGTATTCATTTCGCCCTTGTCACTGCAGAAGTATGTCTTTTCTGGTTATTGTGCGCTTTTGCCAAAAATAAAATAAACTATGCTTAGCCTACTTGTAATAAAAAAAAACAGAAGGGATTACCAGGGAAGAGACATTTCTGGTTTTTCTGAAGTTCACCAATATTTTCTGTTTTTTCTTTTCAAGGCTGTTTTGGATTTTTTCCTGGCTACTTTGCCAAATTTTTGTTTCATCGGTCACCAGTGTTCTGGCTCGAAAATTGTCAATAGTGTACTGCTACCACTTGAATTCATCCGATCCAAAAACTGGTATGAAATATTGTATGGGCCTACCAATGTGGCACAATATCCATTTTGCTGATGACGCGCAGTTGGAGACTTTGTTTATGCTTCCGTTTCCAGATTTGTAGCAGTCTGCATGCCTGAATTTCAAAATTTTCAATCGGCCATGTTAAAATGCAGTAGGCTACTGAAAAGAATTGTTAAGAAATACCAATACACATACATAAGAAAATTTGTGGTACCAAAAAAAAAAAACAAAAAAAAAATACTGATATTTTGTTAACAAAAGGCTCACAAATTTATTCACAACATAAACTGTATATACAGCTATTACAGCTATTAACCCTTTAAGGACGGGTGCGCCCAAATGCGCCCGCCATTTAATCATCGTTTACAGCTCTTCTACAGGTCAGATTGAAAACTTTCAGCCAATAACAGTGAAACTAAAAATGTGATATGAAGGCCAGATCATTAAGGAAAAAAATGACAAGTTCCATTCCCTTACTTCAAGTGGGTGAGAAGCTATCAATTTTTTTCTGTAAGTTCGTCACGAGACTTCAGCGCAAATGCAGTCCTTAAAGGGTTAAGAAGAAAAAACTTGTCAAGTTGTTAGGCCTTATCATGAGGCATTCTCTTTAATTTTGTTTACACCACTTTTTAATATCAGTATCCTTGATATTGTTTTTCAGTCTACTCTATGCAGCCGATTCTAAAACTAATCATAAATGTATTCAAAACATTGCTGCAAACTGCATCCTTCTGACTTGAGCTTGTCGGCTAAAACAGGAAATACCAAAAGCCGACATTGTGCAGACGGAATGATGGAAAAAATGAAGTCGAAACAAAAAGGGGAACTTGCTGAAAAGTTTGCTCAATATCGGGAAGAAAACGGAAATCCTCTAATTAACAGAAATTGTCATGCCTGAATACAGTGAACATCTACAGATTTAACGATGTGATGTACCTTACATACCATCCTACTGTGTGGAATCTTAATTGTAATTTTAAATTTCGATAACGTGGCTAAAGGTGCCAGTTTCGGTACACTATGTTAAGAAATTCAGTACATAGCCGTGGATTTTTCTTTTACGTATCTACAAATTTTCCGCCTTTTTTATGCCCTTTTTTTCCTTTGAGTTTGGTCAATCCCTAGTAATTACTAATTTAGAAATTGAAACTTCGTGTTTACTGCGACATTTATCACATTTTCTTCGAAGTTCATTTTACGAACTGTTCTTCTCTTCCCCTCATGTAAATATACTCAGGACAAATCCAGCCTCAGCCTTTGTCATATGCAATTATGTGTATAGTTACCGGTACCCTGAAAATAGAATATAGCTCTAATATTCAAGTAACGTTTATGTTCAGGTTTTGGGCTCATCGTTCACTCTGTTGAAAAAGAAAGAAACCTGAAATATTATGTAATAATTTTTGAAATGATTGTGAGCGTTGATAGGCGAAAGTCAAATCTCCGACTTAACGAGAATTGAAGTGTGTCAGCATCAGCATCAAGTACATTATAAATTATGTAATTGGGAACCCGTAAAAAAAAACTACTTAGTATGCACTCGACTGTATTTGCGATAAAAAAGATCTCCAGTCATGACTTTCGTTAATAGTTGCTTGGTCTGAATTGTGTGACAAAAAGATTTTACTGCGGGCTATTAAATGGTGACAAGTGAGTGGATTTGTATTCATTAATAATGTATGTCATCTTTTGTTGGTCAAAATCAATCATAGTTCTTTAAAAAGTTTTCTGTACTTTTGACTAACCTCTTACAGTATTTTTCTGTTTCTGTATATTAAAAAAAAATTGGCACCGGCGATTACAGTAAGATCGCACGTCTCCATACATCACAATACACAGATTAATTAATTGTCCTTGATAATGTGCACGTAATTCACATATTTCAGTGGTATATTTCAATGGTAGGCTAATGAGTGAATGCATTAAGCCATCATTCTTGGTCACTGTTGAATTATTTATTTGTTTTCTGCAAAAGACTTGACAGAAACGTGAGTGGCGTTTTGCTCTGTGGCTTTGTGTATAAACCAAGAAGTACGAGAATCTTTTAAATCTTGTCTATACACTGGAAAGAAGGAAAGATTGCCTGTAATTTGTGTCCATTCAGTAGTTTGCGTTAGTTTTTTATTGGGTTGTTTGATTACATCATGATTATAATTAATTGATTTTTTCGAACCATTAATCATTGATTTAAATAAAACATGTAACAAATTTCTAAAAATACAATGTGTAACCAAAGCGACGGCAAAATTAAATACCGTATTTCTTTGAATGTAAGACGAGTAACATTTTTGGCCTGAAGAAATAAATGGCTGCGATTATGAGATGGGTGAGTTTAACGAGGCTTTCATTAGGCATGGTATTACATTTATTTGTTTGTATACTCAGGACTCAAAATGTCCAGAAAAAAGTGTGTAACATAATAGCGATGCAAAATAAAAATTTGCGTAGCAATCGCAAAATAATGGTTAGTAGTTTTCAGGAAGCATAATTATTTTTCTTGGCAGGCAAAAGGGCGTTTTCGTTTTAATTGATGGTTCAGCTAGAACAAGAGAAGCTGATTGTGTGACGTATAAATTCCATCATTTTTTTTAATACCTAAATATTCTGATGCTGTATGTTACGATTGTGTATCGTTACATTTCATTCTTTGCACGTAGTATAAAAATAACGTAACTTCTGTAGGGATTGGAATTAAGAATTTTACGGAACACAATGAATGTTCTATTGTAAATGGGCTAGGCCTACTGCAAAAGGATTTTTTAACGTAGTTATAAAGTTTTTTCGCCATGATATTGCGTAGCTAAACTGCTACGCAAATTTCAATTTTGTATCGCTCATGTCAAAAATTGTGGTGCAAACTGCGATGCTCATTTCGAGCCCTGATACTAATAAATTTAACTGATACTGGATTCGAAGCCCAAAATTGTAATAACGTCGTCGATTTTGTACCGCTTATTTAGGTCGATTTCAAATTATATTTAGCTTTTCGTAAACAATCCAAAAATTAATTCAGCACATGTCTCATGATTAGCACCATTGGATAGATCTCGAAAAAATATTTGAATGGTGTATTCAAACTTCAGAATTGACCAAAATTTAACCGAGTTATGGGTTTGCACGCAAGTATAAAACGATGCTACTGTTTTAATGGTATAAAATTTGAAAAAGGTATCTTATATTCGGAGAAATACGGTACCGAGTTTTACAAAAGCATGTCGACAGTAGAACTCTAGACGTTAATTACTTAACAGTTCAGCCATCTCAATACTTGAAATATAATTGGTTCCTAGAATATTATTTTCTGTAGTCAGGCCAGTCCAAAAAGTCACCCGTTGACAATGGGTTATTATTATTATTTTTTTTTAATTTTGAAACCAGGCTAAGCCGTGAAAAGAAATCGAAGAGTCTTGCTCCAACATGCCTTTTAAGATTTTTTTTCTCGCTAACTTTAGAAAAAAAATATGCTGTAAATCTTGAAATTAGCACCGTTCTATAGCTCTCGAAAAATAAATTGAAATGGTGTATTTGAAAGTTGAAATTGTTCAATTTTTGGAGCCATCATTGCTTGAAACAGGAAAAAACTTATAGGAAAATAAAGAAGGGTTGCCAGCACACGTGAGAACCAGAAAAATTTGCCTTAGGAAATTTGTTTCTTTGTACTGAATGACATTTCAATAATGTAGTTATCTAGTATGTATGATTGATTGGACCAGATTTTGAAAACGTAATCTAACTAGTAGGAGTGGGAAACCATTCAGTGTAAGTATACTTTAACCTTCGGGAATTATGTTGAAAATTACTGCTCATTTTTCACAACGTGGATACTTTTAATGTCCAGCTAATTTTTGGTGGCTGGCTGCCACCTTCCTCAGACATTCGGACAAAAGTTTTTGACCTCCTTGTGCTCCCACATCGTCGTTGTCTGCTTCAAATTTGTAAGGCGCGTCGTTCACAAATTCGAAGCAGACAACGATGTAGGAGCACAAGGAGGCCAAACATTTTTGTCGGAGTGCCTGAGGAAGATGGCAGCTAGCCACTGAAAATTAGCTGGACGTTAACGGTGTCCTCGTGAAAAATGAGCGGTAATTTTCAACATAAATCCCGAAATTATGACTCAAAGTTAAATTGTCTTTTTCAAAAATATAAACTTGGAACAGACCATAAAAATAGTACCTATCCTTGCAAGGTATTGATAAAATTGTTAGGCACTAAAAATGTACGCGCACATTGAAAATTTTCGATTAAAGTCTGTAAAGTTACTTAAGCCAAGCCATAAACTAAAAAAAAAAGTATCTTTTGTTAGGTTTTAAGAAAATTTTCAAACCACCATTTCAAATGCAAAAATACTCCTAATTAACATTAAAAAGACATTAAAAAAATAGTTTTCATTTAATTTTAATCTGGGCTAATTTGTTATTTATTTAAAACCCTGGTTTTTACGACGTTTAAAATTTATTTTATAACTTTTACTTGCCGCTCCAAAGCCCCCCAAAAATCATTTCTCAGTGAGTTTGCTTACGGTACTATTATAGTGTAAGATTAAATAACTACCAATTTGGATTCGCGAATGTATTTTGTTAACGAGTCAGAATTGAAACTATAGTTAATTTTGCATGAGTGTCGATTGTAACATGTAAACCTGAGTATGCATGAAACCTTTCAGCTTCAGTCTGATTGATACTGCGGTTTTTTTCTGCCGGTCAAGTATCCACCAGAATTTTTTAATGTGATTATTATAATGTTTTAAGTCAGTGTGGTCCGGTAATATATTTTAATTGTGATTTGGTATATTTTATGTCTTTGTAGAACGCTTTAATTTTTTTCTTAGTTTTTTTTTTTGTTGCATTATGTGTGTAACATGGGTGAAAACATGGAGTTCAATGCCAATAAGTGTCCCTAGCGTAAACATTGACACAAATGTTGAAAGTTTGGTCCTATTTTTTTTTATTAGCTATTCAATAGCTCCATGACAATGTCAGTGGAGCTTTGGTCACAATGGTAACAGTAATAATAAGTCGATTTCTTTTTTTTTTTTTATAATTATGCACATTATTTATTATGCCAGCAGCTTTCTGATGATCTGTAACATATTTTCTAAGGGGTAAATGTATTGGCTTGATAGCCCACGCTCTTGAAAAAGTCGGTATACCTGGCAAACAGACTTTATTATAACTTGTTTATTTGCCTGTCTGCTCATTTACAGTAAAAGAACAGCAGGAAGGTATTATGGTGGATTAGCGGGCGTTGAGAAAGCACCGTGTAACATAGTAACCAGGTTACATTGACGCAAGTCCAGATTGTGACTAATTTGGGGGGGTAAACTGGGAAAGTTGGGAATCCCAAAACACTACCGTGTAACTTTTATTTGTTACTGCTCCTGGCGAGGAATTCAAAATAAAATACAAGCTTTAAATGGATATGCTCTTCAGATGAAATGCGTATTAATTTTTTGTTTTAACTAAACTATAGTATTCACAAGGTTTTATCCCTTGATGTTAAAATTCTTGCGGTAAGTCTTTGTTTTAAAATGGAGCAAAATGAAAATGCAGGGAAACGGACAGGAGTGCTAATACTGAAAAATTGACCAAAAAAAGTAGGGTGTGAATGTGATTATGTGTGTACGATTCTCGTTAATTCCAACTAATTAGCTTTAAATTTTACTAAAATAAAAAATTAATTAGCTATTCTATTATGTCAATGTAATTTTATTAATGGGTTTGAAAGTACTGATTAGTTTACGGTCCTGGCTGATGTGTTTTAATAATACTAGTTTAACCACGATAGCGACTGGAGAGACCGAAAGGCGGGTGCCACTTATACTGGTCTAGGGTTAAGTGCACAACTCGAGCATCCTGTTTGAAGTTAAAAGAATAAATGTAGCAACCCCTCTTCTTGCAAGGGAAAAAATAGGAAAATGAATGTCCTCTAAAGCAAAACAAAGTGTATTCTAGAAATAGCTCGGCTACATTTACTTGTTTTTTTATTATATGGGGGGGGGGGTGTATCTGGCAATGCGACGAAGCTGAAGTGTGCAAGCTCATTTGTTCACCAACAGCAGGAGAATTTATTTGGTTTGGAGTTATTTTATTTGTTGTGCAACTTGTGTTGCCCAGCAACAGATCAGTTATTACTTGTGAAAACTGTCCGCAGTAGATCTACGTTAACGCGCGTTTGTACATATGCTGACTGATATTCACTAAAATACCTTTTCTCGCTTCAACCGTGGGTTGGAGTTTTGCGGGCAGGTTAAGTCTAACAGCAGGATTATTATTTTTTTTTACTTAAATAAGGGAATACAGTTACTTTGGAAGGCGCCACATGGTATTGCTAATTTTCATTAGGAAGTTTGTTCAAAGCAAACTTTTTTGTAACTAGGAAAGTAAAATACGGCAAGTAATATTTGCCAAGGCTCAAAAAGATCTGAGTCCTTGGCACGTTCCTCCATCCAAACCCGTGCTGATCTGACTTTTCTGCCGGTAGAAAGTTTCTCGTCGAGATAATCAAAACATTGTAGTGAAATGACAAAATTCGCAAAAAACCAAAACGAAAAAAAACCTGCCGGGTCGTTAAAAATGTGAGCGATATTTGTGTGCAGCAGCTTGCAACTGTGACATGTCTCTCGTTTCTACCATATGGAATAAAACGTTTTGTGTAGAGTAGGTTGCAGGCTGCACCTACAGAGTCCTAGATTTTTGAGTTTTTAGTTTGAAATGCGAGAGGCATTTCGCGTTTACCAGAAATATGTTGAATGTGATAAATTTACAGATGGAAACTTTACATTTGAACACTTTCAGGAAAATTGTTGTTAACCAGTTAAAGTTAATGAAGTGAAAAAATGTTTACTTGATCACGCTAAAAAAAAAAATCACAAGAAGGTAAGCAATTGGTAATGAGTACGGGAACATTGAGTTGAGTAATTGAACAACAGTACTGAATGTAATCTTGTTACTGTAGGAAGCGAGTTTGTAGTCTATGACTACAAATGAACTCGTCGAGTCAAAACCTTTGCATTATGTAGTTCGGACTTGTAGGGTTTGTAATATTGATTTTAAAATGTGCTTGAAACTATCCGCAGTCCTCGATTTTGTTTTCCGGCATGTAGAACCCAAATGTGTTGTATTTTTATTTTGAGGTTGTTATTATTAACAAACATTATGCTGTGTACCTGTGATTACAAATGAGAAGGACTAAATGAAAATAATTCTCATAAAAATGTGGTGTCGACTGTACAAAGGCTAGCCGCTTTTTACTCGAGTCTTGAAGATGGGATGTACAATAATTATTACTATTATTTGAAAAAGGCGTGGACTTGGCTTTGTACGGCGTTTCAATCAATTTTCAATTACCATTATCCGACTTGATGCAGGTTTAGTAACTTAATTGCTGTATACATGATTGTACCTGTATTTAATGACGAAAGAATGAAATGAAAATCATTAATTACGATTTTAAACGTATTTTCTCATTTCAGTTGAGTTGTGTGGTTGTGGTGGTTGGTCAGTTGGGAGGGAGGGGGTCATAGGGAGTAACCACATAGTGTTCTTTGGTTGATGGGTATGACCACAAAACTAGTAAGTGGAAAGGAGTACATTGGGGGTATGCAAGCTCAATTTTTTTACATCGAGTTGAGTTTGGGGTTTGGTACCGTTGTAGTGTAGGTTTCTTAAAATTGCCATGCGCTAAACAATTAACTTAGTTTTTCCTGTTTCAAAAATGCCAAACACTTGCTGACGACATCTTAGATGGAAATAGATCACCGCTGCCAGCAATTTCACTCTTGTGCCACCCACGACGACGAACTAATTATTATGTAACTAACTACATGACATTTAAAGCAACATACCGCCTGCCTTTTAACAGCTATGCGCCGATCGCATCCACGCATTTACCATAGTCAAGGTAAACTGAGACAGTAGCTTCATTCCTCGTAGCGAAAAACGCAGCTACTATCTCATTTGGCATTTTACCTAATAGACAAGCCAGCGTGAACGCATTAATTGTGTCATCACAAACCGGAATGATTCTCGTATTTTAAAATCTTAGTTTTTATTATTTTCTAGACTAGTGTCTTATAAATTTGCTTCGGCGATCTATTGGAATAATTAATTTTAATTTTTACTGCATTAGTCTTTTAGAATTTTGATCTCATAGTAATTATTAGCAAACGATTAAAAATTAGTACTGCGAACACACAGATAAAACTTCAAGGTCATTGTAGGCGCGCAAAGGATCATATAGGAACGGGTCCTTCTTAAAATATAGTTAAACAATATGCAACAGAAAATCTCCTAGACGCCACATTTTAAAACGGATTTTTAGCAAGGAAAAAACCTTTGGGGGCCGTACTTGATGTGGAGGATCGAGAAAAATGGTGCTGGGAGGTATATCCCTTTAAAAAAAATATTAATTCTAGAACCTTTAAGTAAAAATAGTTTTACCTCAGTTTATCTAAGAAAATATTTCTTTAAAGTCATACAAAAAGGTGTTTGGTTTACGGGCGAGGTTACAAATTGAAGCGCCTGGTAAATTATTTACCTGCCCACATTTCTTTGTGTGTACCTAGCTCAACGCTGAAAGTTTATGTAGGTGGCCTAGAAAGAATATAATATTTTTGCTAATATTTAGTTTATGTCATTTATTATTCAGTGTTTGTTAGTTTTTGTGAAATAACTTCTTAGGGGTTTGAGCTAGAGGCTTGAAATTAACACCATTGAAACTCTCGCTTCGAGCAGGTTAAAATGGTGTACTGAAATGTCAAAAACTGTCAATATTTTGCAGAAATATTATTTTTAGCGGGTGGGCCAAGATCGGGATAAAAATTTTGACCCGCGATAATTTCATGCGTGCGCAAGTGTCTGTAAACCAAACAATGAAATTTGCAAGGGCTACCCTCGACAAAACACAAAAAATCCTGAGTTTGAAGTTCATACAACGAAGTCAATCTCTGATAACTTTGAGTTTTGCACACCCCTAAACGATGTAACAAAAGAGCATTGCTATGGTTACTGTCGCCAAGAGATGGATAAGCTTTGCAGAATTATGGAATGGAGGAACCGCCAACATAATCGTGCTAGGGAGAGAATTGCTAGTGCTAGCAATCTCAGCTAGAGGACACTAGGGGAAAAATTACTTTTCCCATTGAGCTTGTTAATCAGCACTCGATGGTTCATGTAGTTCCCAAATGCGCATTCTGGACCTAGTATGGTACAAAGATTGACAAAAAAACTAAAAACACTTTACCATTTCAGTAGAACACATGGAGAGTCAAACTTCGGAGCTCAGTGTTGAATTTTCGGTGAGCCCTAGCACCTTCTTCAGAACTAATCAAGACGGTTAACGAAAAAGGGACAGACGCAAGACTTTTTTGTTTTCCATCTTAACTTATGATGGGGCTCACCGAAAATTCAACACAGAACTCGGCAAGTTTGCCTGAGGTGGTAAGTGGCTTTGAATTAACAAACTGTTACCCGTTTTTCCAAAGATTGCTCAATAAGTAATCGCTAAGACAAATCACAGGCCTGATGATTCAAATGTAGGCCCTGTCAGGTGGTGCCATGCAGTAGAGTGCCATCATACTCTCGCTTTACTCTCTAACTTGTGGGGGGAACAATAGTAATGGTGTTAATTATCCGTTAGCCAACTCTTACTGTTGCTTTCTTGGCCGGAAGAAAAACTACTGCTGTATTGCAAATATTTGCCTAAATAGACTACTCTGTAGACTGCATTAGTGTACTAATTTGTCACCAACAAGAAATCACAAAAAGTTACCATGTGGCCCTTGAAGTGGCACTTTTCACCGATTGAAAGGTCTGCAGAAAATGGCAACGTCTAGTACTATCTAGCACTTGCTTGCACCAAGCGAAGGAATGTACAACGACATTTTTTTTTTAACTAAACAAACTAGCCGCGACCTCCTTAATAATTAAGTAAAACTTTGGTACGTCCTCATGCACCTGGGAGCAAGCTGTACAAAATTGCTGCTAGATGGTGCCATGGTATTTTCGTTCCGATGATAGTGCTACTTTGATATGTTGGGGGTAAAGGAAACTAAAAGTATGACAACTGTAACAACATGGAAATTGTAATGGGGAATATTTGATAGATGATATGGTCGAGATTCAAACCTAAGATTTCCGGAATAACTATCTGCAAAATACTTCAGTAATAAGAATGGTGTCCGTCATTTTCGACGTGTCGACAGAGAATCACCGAAACACCACTTAAAACTCCCATCCGCAATTATGGTAAAAGGTTTCGTTATCCAGTAATACAAAGATACAATCAATAAGTGCAGCCCTAAATTTACACACTACCTGACACGCCTCATACCATTTAGGGGTGGCACGACAATCGATAATTCGATAATATCGCGATAACAAAATTTTGTCGACTATCATATCACACTTTTTCTGATTTATCAAATTATCGTGCAAACCGCAATGCTTAAATTCTCCTATCTCGGAATCCGTAAACAAGCGGGTTGCGGCGGTCCGTGTGGATTATATAGGATTAATCCACATTATGGGATTATTGGATTATATAGCTTCTTGGATTGTTAGTTTAATGCAAACAATATTTAAGCACTAAGTAGTAGCACAACTGCTAATTTGTTTCTACATGGTTAGGAAGCAATGGACAATGGCAAGTGCATTCTCATACCTACTGATCGAATGGCGAGTGCCACACAATTTACATTCATGAAGGTTGCACTCGAGGCTTCAGTCAAGGTTATGTTTTAATTAACAAAATTAAAGTGGTTTTTCCAATCTCAAAGTTTGTTTTATTGTGATATTATCGATTATCGCGACAATTTAAAAAATTTATTGAGATAAAAACTTTTTTTATCGTGCCATCCCTAATCCCATTCCACTTCATAGTTTTCCTCAGCAAATCTAAAAGTAGTACAGCCGTAATGTGATAGCCCTAATGAATTGCTGGAAAAAGCCAATTAATTGAATAATCTCCGAAGGGATTTAATACTTTTATGATCAGGGAACTTTTGAATAAACTGAACCGCTTCTGGCTGAGGTGTAAAACGAGACGGTGAAGATGTCCCCTAAATAATGAACCTTTTGGGCATGTAATTGTATTTTCTTTACGTTGGCTGGCATTTTACAAACGCCCAAGAACAGAATTCAAGCCTTAAATGTTATTTGAATGTCAAGTTAAATATTAGTACGTCATCCATCTAGGTGATACAACATTGATACGTTAGGTCCCCTAGGGCCAATTCTAGCTCCCTGCCGGTGAGTTGTTGAGCCCAAACAGAAGAACACAAACGACGAAAAGCACTGATGGTTTGTGACTTGGCATCTAAAGCATTCTGAAGAAGCCTACCCCGAGGTAAAAAATGCTGAAAAACTTCACTGAGCTGAGTGCTGCTAATGCTTGATCAATTCAAGCTGGCGGCATCAAGTCACGGACACATTTTTGTTAATCTCTTGGTAGTCTGCGCAGAAACATTTCTCAGTGGGTCCTGCACCTTTATTGGGAGCAGGCACGGGTGCAGCTTTCCAGGCACTAACAACCGGTGGAATGACATCTTCCAGCCACGGATCTCCAACAATCTCTGCGTACCAGCATTAGTCCCATGGTTCGGTAAAAGAATAGGTTTTGTGCCAAGCTTAAGCTTGGTGTGCTCGTATATGATTGTAAGTCCGAACTAACTTTGGTGCCAGAGCACTAGCACTAGCATGCTTCTTGAGACACTTGGCGAGTTGTTTACATTGAGAGGAGAGCAATGAACTTTGGCAAAATGTTTCTCCATTAGCTTCCCTCTCAGCATCATTTCTAATTTCCTGCGGACACATGTGACCATCACCCCACTTTGTGAATGGTATCAATAACTCGTGAGGTGAGAATCACACCATCTGCCATTGCAAATGTAGAATGTGACACCAGTCTCAATTTAAAAATCCCTGACTAGAACAATAGGGTCTACTGGTCCTTTTAGCACTGAGAAAGGCATTCAAGCAGTTTTTTCCGTTATTACCCCAAATCAACGTAGTCTAAGATACTGATCATCTGGCACCTTGCCACAAGCCAACTAAAAAGTTAATCTCAACATTGTTATGAATGACGAAACGTGTGTCTGTCCAATAACACTAGGTGGTCCATGCCACTAATTCTGATGGGCATCAGGGGGTGTTTTACCTCCTTCCTCCATGTCAGTCTGCATCAAGTTTTATTACATGGTAAACTTTAGGCACAGTTACATACTTCATTACACACTTAACCAACCCAACCTGAACTCTCCAATCCTTGTTAGTCTTCTTTATTGCTTTCTGTCGTTGCTTGTCTGACAGGAAGCATCCTGTACGTTGTGTGACTACAGAACCGGACACTTAGTAACAATCACCATACATATCTGCTGCAGCTCCTGTATTATTAGGTGGTTTCACCCTGTCTGTGCGGCACGACACAGCGGGCTGTTAAGAAGTAGTGCCACGATCCCGTTCTGGCGTTGAGTGCACAGAGGGTGCTTTGTATCTTCCTTGAAGAAACCCATGTGGATCCAAAGCAGCTAAGAACAAGATGGAATATCATTCCTGCCATGCTGAACAGCTGCAGTGTCAAGCAATGAATCCATTCTTCCAATCTCATTTACTGTGGCACCACTAGTTTGCAAAGTTGAAACTGGTTTTTGTTTGGTTAATGGAGGTCCAGTAAGAGACGGTTCAGCACGCTCTGAAGCACTGGGAGGACTTGCATATGCATTGCTTTATTAAGATATGACGTAGTTCGGTGCTCTCTATGGCCATTTGTTTCAGAGTATCAACCATCATTCCCTGGGCGACAATCAGCGTGAAGTTGGCTCAAAATCGTCTTAATTCTGATCGTTCAGATTTATCACATGCTAAACGTTCGTAATACGAATCTATCGTACAAATAAAATGAGAAATTGACCCTGAAGGATCTCTTGAGTCCTATTTTGGAATTCACGAAAAAATCATCCTCGTAATTTGCAGACCGAAATTTGTCCATGAACAACTTTATAAATTCCTACCATGTTGCAAATGGCAACGCCCACTTTTACCACCTCTTTGCTAGTAAAATAAAACAAATTGGGAGGATAGTCTGTAGTACATATTCCTTACTAAGTTTAAAAGCACTAAGGATGCACCGAATATTCGGTAATTATTCGGTATTTGGCCTATTCGGCCACAAATTCAAGTATTCGGTATTCAGCCGAATACTGATTTTGGCCGAATAGTGCTATTCGGTATTTGGCCGAATACTGATTTTGGCCGAATAGTGATATTCGGTATTCGGCCGAATAGTGTTAAGATTTGTTGGTATTCGGCCGAATATTTTTTAGCATAAATTTATGTAATTGTGTGAATGTAAGAACGTTTAGCTAAGCATTTAGTTTTTGGTTTGTGAGGAATTGTCTTCTGACATTTCTAAAAGATGGAAAAAGTGATCAAATATTTTTAAATTACAGGTATTCGGTCAAGTATTCGGCCGAATAATTCGGTATTCGGCCTATTCGGCCATTATCCGGCACAGAACCGAATAATTCGGTATTTGGTATTCTGCAGTTTAACTATTCGGATGTATATTCGGTATTCGGCAGTTTAACTATTCGGTTGTATATTCGGTATTTGGTTATATATTCGGTATTCAGCAACTTAAGTATTCGGTTGTATATTCGGTATTCGGCAAATTTTGTATTCGGTGCATCCCTAAAAAGCACTCGTAGACTTGCTCAAGGCTAAAAAATATTCATGATTTAATCTTGCATCCCTGTACCCGGAGTATTTGGGATACGAGATTTTTGGCAACTGGAACCTTGGGATAAACATAGCATCACCTGTTAATGTCTCATTATTGTCCACGTGTTGTCATTCCGCAGTAGTAATATTGTCGGTAGTGCAATCAACAACATTATTTGTATTTGCAGTAGAAGCATTGATCAGTTTTAAGTTTGAAACAAACCATTTTCACGACCATGAATCAACTGTACTGCGAGATGCATATCCAGTGAAGTGTGTGATGCAGTAATAGGTGCTGAGTTTCCTTGGCCTAGGGTGGTGGTAAGGGTTGCGTTGGTAGGCTGGAAAGAAGAGCAGACAGGTGCCCTCACGTTTGGTCGTGACGAGGTCCCTCCTTCCAGTCCCCACCGGCCGCTATTCAAGGAAACACTGTCTACATTTAATTTCACTAAAGGGTGTGTACTCTGCATGTTTATCGCACCCAAGGCTGCCAGATTCTGGCCGAAATGCTGTTATTGTTCCTTGGCAGGATGATTACAGAAGTGATGTCATCTTGACGTAACTGACTTGAGCGACTTCCTGTAGCAAAATGCGATTGAGACACGTTGGTGAATACATCGTTATGCTGCTGCTGTTCCTGCAGCATGCAGGGCAAGAACAGCAGCAGCATAACGACAACTTAATAGAACACTGTCGGTCAATTCGATGGTAAAAGGTGCCATTGCAATCCAAGCTATTAACCAGGGTCTTGGGGAGCGGTGCGGCGTTTGCCGTACCATTTTTCGGCACACAGTTTTAAAATAACTCGTATACATACACACAAAATGTGGCTGGTATCATCTATCCTTTCGAGTAGTCTTACAACACTTGTGTGCGATGTGACATGCGAGTGAGTGTGAAGGCTTTACTACTGAGCTTCTAATATAAAAATATAACTGTAGCCACAAGGCAAGGATAACGGCAGGGCTCAAGGCCACTAACGCCGCTCCTAGACTAAAATAAGATTAGTAAGTACGTTTCAAGTAACAAGCTAGTGGTAAACGCTGTAAAAGTTTACGAAAGACATGGACTGACGGAGCCCTGACCACATCCTCCGGAAGTGAGTTCCATGGCTTGACCACTCGAAGAGCAAACAAATGTTTTCTGCACTCCAGTCGCGATCCCTGGACCAATAATTTAAAGGAGTGACCTGTGCTACTAGTTCCTGGAGAAAGCTCGAAAAATGGCGGGTCAACCGACAAAAATCCCCGTACGATACAAAAAGTCAGTGAGAGATCAGCCCAGAGTCTTCGCAACTCAAGTGGCTGCAGCCCCAACCTTGTTAAACGCTACCCTTGGGAAAACCAAGCCGTATTTGTCCTGTTATCATCAACACTGAAGACAAATAAGTCCTCCGCCCTATAAAGGACATTGAGCTTGCCTAGGGAAGGAGGTTACGGGAAAGAAGTAAAAGATACGCTTCAAAGCATGGTGATATCCCAAAGCCAGCCTCAGCAGGTGGTCTCAACATCTTTGGAGAAAGCCCTACATACACTGACAACAACTGATTGCAACTTTCTCAAAAGTAAGTTTGATTAATCAGTAATGAGAAAATGAGAAACGTCACTTTTACCCATAATGGAGGTAGCTTTGTTACTGTGAACCATATTTTACCTAAAAATGAAAACCATAAAAAATCCTTAAAACCAAGCGCTCCAGACGCTAGATTAGACATTGCAGCAGCAGAAATTTCTTTAGCTTTTGTGTCCCCCCACCCTCCTCTGACCCCGCTAGGGGAGCTACACTGCTTCCCCACTCCCTTAGCTGGGTCGTGGTCAAACCATTTTAAATTCCCTTCCTTCGCCCTGCTACTAACGCTGTGTCTTCTGTACCCAAACAGCAAAAATAAGCACTGTCTGGTAAATAATTGCGTGGGTCATCCCTACTTAAATTGGTACGACCACGACCCAGCTAAGGGAGTGGGGAAGCAGTGTAGCTCCCCTAGCGGGGTCAGAGGAGGGAGGGGGGGATACCAAAGCTAAAGAAATGATGCACAGAATCCGTACAAGAAAGCACTAGGTGAGGTTTATTAGTTTCCAGGTTACTACAAATCAAATTGTTTTTATTGCAACCTTTGACTCATCTAAGTTCCTCATGTCGTCTAAACTTGGGGGAAATGACAAAGGATTAGGCAAAAAACGATATAATTGTCCCCTTGCCATCCTGTGAAATTACCTTGATTCAATAATACATTACTGTCCCAAATTTGTTGTTGTTGTGGTGTATTAGTCTGTCAGAGGTAGAGTAGTTGTTGTAGAATGCACAGCGCTATTTGTGTTGGGAGTCGGTATCCAATTTACGAATGACATTGCCAAATCACAGTGAAAAGACGGACTGACGAGCTAGATGGTGATTGTAGAGACTAAGCACAAGATGAAGCACCGTCGCGGGGCGCACAAACATATGATGAAGCACACGCACCAAACTTTTTGCATGCACTTGCACAATCAATAACATGAAAATTATTACCACTAACAGAATCATAGCTGCAATAATCAATACCCTAAGCATTGTGTCACACGCATCAGACGATGAACATGCAGAAGCACTGTCTCATTTACTGCTAACGTCACCATCCAAATAGCTCATAACACTTATCACACGATGAAGCACACTTAGGCACGAAACGATCAGATGCAGTAGACGGCACATTCGGAGTTATCTAATTGGCTGCTAAAGCAAGCCCTTTCAGTACTGCTGACAACTTAATATAATATAATATACTATAATGTGTGGTTTGAACAGTTAGGGTGTAAAGGAAATGGCAGTGCTAAAAGCCACTTACACCGATCCTTGTAATTTAAAACACAAAGCATCAAATAAGACAAAACTCACGTCTTTTTAGGAAACGTTTCAGATCAACTCCTCCCAGACAATGATGGAAAGCATCCACAGTAGTGCTGAAACCACATCCGCAGGAAGAGAGTTCCATGGTGTGACAACCCTAACTGCAAAAAAGGATCTGCAGACCTCCAAAATGGCCGTTGATTTCACAAGTTTATACATATGTCCTCAAGTGTGTTTCATTGTTGATAACTCGAATAAAGGGATATCTATAGGTAGAAATCTCCTTACAATTTTCAAGGTAAGAATAAGATCCGCGTTTAGACGTTGTAGTTCAAGGGAGCCGAGTTTGAGGCCCTGCAGGCGAGTCACATATGGTAGATTTTTGAAGCCCTTCAAGGACCTGGTGAAACGATGCTGGACCGATTCAAGATGATCAATATCCTTTAAAAGATTCAGAGCCCAAACCTGGCATGCATACCCAAGTAATGGCCTGACATAAACTTTAAAAGCTCAGAGCAGAATGTGCGTGTCACCCAAAACGCGTTTAACGATAAGGAGGCGAGTTAGAGCACTGTTTACAATGTGGTTACATTGCATCGTTTGTCTTGTTTATGGGTGGAACAAAACCGGACACCCAAACTTCTCACTGAGAAAACATTCAGCAACACGGTGCAGTCCATACTGTAACAATGACACTGGTTTCTGTATCCTATGTGGAATGACATACATTTTTGAACTTGTGATGGGCTGTTATCTCCCTCCCTTTGAAGGAGACCAGCGTTATCTAATATGGAAGAATGGCTGATCAAATCACCAGCAAACTTACTTTGTGAGCAAGTGTTGGAGCTACTAGAAAGGTCATTAAGGTAAATTATGAAAAGGAGAGGTCCAAGAACAGATCTCAGGGGCACCCCGCTGATAACATTCAACGAAGTTGATTGTGAGCCCTCCACCATGACAAATTGAGTTTTATCCCACAGAAAGGCTTTAAGCCACCTCAAAAGCGTTCCCCCAAAACCAGAATGATCGAGTTTCACTTATAATTTGCGGTGGACAACCGACTCGAAGGCCTTCTTAAAATCAAAAAGAATCACGTCAATCGAGAATACGATGTCAAGCTCTTCGGTCCAGGTGTTAAGAGCTTTTAAGTGTTTGACCTTCCTGGCAAGAAACCAAATTGATCGGATTGTATGAGATTTGTTTTCGTACAAAATCGGAGCATCTGTCCCCGTATAATCCATTCCATAACGTTAATGTCAAACAAATAGGCCTATTATAGTTTCCAGGGTCTGTCGCGTTACCCTTTTGGAAAATTGGGACCACCTTGGTTGTAGACCAAACTGAAGGTAAAGTGCTGGTTTCAAAGCATAAGTTCAGTATGTTAACCAGGCGTTTACATATAAAATATAACTTATGAACATTACTACTAGATAACAAAACAACAATTTGCACGTCGGTATATATCGGTTTAGTAATACAACTTTCCCAAAACTTCAACCAAGCCATTGTAACCTCAATAGTTACACATAGATGGAAGAAAAACTGGTAGGCTAACGAACGTCCTCGACCTATTAATTTTAATTATAATAAATAATACTATAGGATTAATCCCTTATGTATTTACCTGGGTGCGCCTCTGGATGTAAAAAGAAAAAAAACTGATGGTGACACAACGAGACCCAAATTAAATAAACCGTCTTGGGTTACGTAACCCTAAGAGTGAGAAAATTAAAAAAGCCATTGGGAAAGTAACTTCGAAATAAATAAGAATTACATTCCGTAATACCATTCGTTTCACCGTTATTTTAATGGCTAGTCCCAAAACTTCAATGGTGAAATCGCTCCGCTTTTTTATTAACTTAGCATAGGATGTAAACACGTGTTGCACTTTATATATCAAACTGTTATCAGCTGAGCACGTCTTATTTCCGTTTATATGATAATTGCAAGGTATTCGCTTGAAAAAAGAAGAAGCAAACGATGACACGATTCTGACCGTTGCGCTATCAACGATCCATTTAGTGGCGATTCGTGAACTAAAAATAAGCTTGCTCCCGAAAAGCTTTGGGTTTGTACTCTGTTTTAAGGTATTGTGAATTCACAATACGTTAGAACCGGAGTTAAACCCAAATTTAACTCACAATGCAAAAAGATACGTGAAGCAGGTGACTACCACTAGGAACAAGAATTTAATATAGGGTTGGTGTAGGGGTCAGTAGGTTGCTTGCGAGGCGAAGAACCTTATTTTCTGGACCTCGGGATTTAGGATGTTTATCGTACCTGCGCGAAGCAAGCCCCCACCCCCTCCCACTTACAGTTTGTGCACACCCGGAGTTTCATTCTTCGTATATTCCGGCAGTGAGTTTCAGGCAGCTGCAACTGAGGATGCTTATAGGGTATTTATTACTTCCGTGTAAATCGAGGCCCTCCACAGCTCTTCTGCGTGTTGTCAGAGGTAGCACTGTCATATGTGAGTTCAATGTACTGTTCATTCTGGTAGCGTGCATTTTTAGGTAGGAATAGTCCTTGGGACCAAAAGTTCAAGGACAAAAAGTCCTTCCTTCACTAGGCAGAGTCAAATCCCACCACCACCATAACTTCTTCTATTTTTAATGAGCTTAGACTGTTTAAGATAACTTAAGGATTAAGAAAATGAATTCCCAAAAAAAGAAATGAATGTAAAAATTTTTTAGCGAAGGGCAAAAAACAACGTCTGGGCCCTGTGGGTACGAAACCAATCGACATCGCCTTCCGCCGAAGCCAAGACCGATTGAGATACAGTTTTGTGTCTTGCTTCCTCATTCAACCGATAGATGGCGTCAGCTGTACCATCGATCCAGTCAAACTTCCGCATAAATAGTTTCAGTTTCGTTTTCGGTAATTTCTCCAAAGAGGGCAGCAAAAGGGTCGTGATTTGATTTGGAGATGCTTTCACCTTGTCCAAGCTTTCACCGTGACAGAAGGGGCGGATCCACGATTTGTTCGGGGGGGGGGGGGGGGGGGGGGGGGGG